>NJDC01007639.1:25707-40003 GCA_002245475.1 Calephelis virginiensis
CCACCCAAAATCACATCTCTGGCTGAGCACTCTGCTCGCCCACTAGCCCGGTGACGTTGTTAAAGTCAATAGACGTACACAACAGTAGTCATTTCGAAAAAAAAAAAAAAGAGTACATTACATTCAAAAAGGCAAGCTAAGAAGATTGTACTCCTCTACAAAATAAAGAAGCTTCGACTAAATGCTGTTTTCTTCACCAATCCAGCTATAGTACACAAAATGTAAAAGTTTAACCCAAGCACAGGGCAAGTGATAAGTGGTACTTCGTAAGTTACTGTTTGTATTCTTCGAAAATAAATAATACCATCTTTATAACAAGACCAGAGTGATTCGAGTATCAATCGCTAACTTGAGTTTTAGTCATTACCGACCCTCATCATAAAATCATCATGTAGTGTAGTTACCATCAATAGACGACTAAGTCTGCACATACGGCTCAAGTTGTTTAACTTAGTTATCTACTGTCAAAACAGTGATAGTACTAATTTTGTATGAGACTTGCTGCTTAAAAGTTCGATGATTGTCTGCCTGTTGAATAGAACGTGATTGTATACTCTTTGCTGTCGAGTTCCACTTCCAATAGGTACGTATAAATATATAGGTGCACGACCTTATACTACAAAGCTCAGCTTTGACATTGGTTGTAATTTAAGTAGTTTCGCAATCCTTTTCTAAAATCGAACTAACCTTAAGTCAATCTACTGTTCACTTTCCTTGAAGTATAAATTATTTGGTCATCGTGACTCAGCGTAATTTGTTAATGAATTGAGAAATATTTGTAAGGTACTGTTAATGCGTTGAGAAATACTTATTAAATTTTTAAGAAAATAAATTTAACTGATGATCGATCGGAAAACTTACGCCATAAGCTTAACATCCTAGCCCAAAAGTTTCGTCACCATTTTTCATGTTTTTATAAGACGTGCATTGCTGGAATATGACAATGGCCAGATTTAACAATATTGTGGCGTCGATAGATTAGGTGCATATACTGCAAGCAACGCGTTTATCTGACCCTTTGCTGTACTTCGAAAGTATTGTACGGAGGTTAGATATTTACGAAGCTTAAGTATTATCACCTTATATAGCCCGGTGAAGTTGTAAAAACCTCGCGGTTAGCAACAAATTAGCCATTAAAAAAAATCAGCCTACATGTGCGGCTTACAGCCGCGACTGATAAGTGTGTGTGTGTGACATGCCGTCCGCGGACACTTTCGGCTGACATAAAACATCCAGTGCGCCATATTTCTTTCGAATGTCCGATAGCTCAAGGTCACGTCCACTACCATCCGCTACTTACGTCTGATAGTTTCCACGGCACATTTATTTATTATCTATATACCCTGTAAACGCGACTGTCAACCGCGTCCGATAGTTTGTTTCCAGCTTTACTGTTACTATAAATCCAATCCATGAATTGTCGCAAAACTGTAGTTTCCACCATCTAATTAAGACAAGTTTTGATAAATTAGTAAAAACAAAATATTCTTTGCATAATTAAGCGCACTAAAACTAGTAGTTTTTGAGTTATCCTTAATAATGCATATAGGTATATGTTTCATTTATGCTGAGGATTTTATCATTGATGAGTCGGATTATGATAAAATTAATTGAATTAGCAATTAATAAATATATTATTATCATATGGAACAAATTAATATCGGAATCATGAACTAGAACTAGAAAATAAAAGAGAACTAGGATCAGAATCGGTTGGTTATTGACCGAGTAATCGCGTCACAAACTTACAAAAAAACATAATATATTCGAATTGTAAACTTTCTTCTTCTTTAGTCATTTAAACGGCTAAAGATCTTTCTTTTTGCCAAGGGAGGTATTTTTAATAGCTATTTTTAATTGAGCGTCTTTAAGGAAAAAGTGTACACCTAGTATCAAACTAGAACTACTCTAATCACCTTTGTTCCTTTCGCCACATTCCACCACAAGGGCTGAAGTTCATCGAACCATGTTATTAAAAAAAATCATCCAATAGTAATCAGACCTGAACGGCGCTTACGTGGCAGTTAATGATGTAATCTGTGGTAGTTAGAAGTAAGAGTTGCATATCATTATAAATTACAAATAATGAAAGAAATTTTTCTTGACGTCGTATTTTTAATTTTGCAAATTGTTGAATAGATAATGAACAATTTGCGTTTTAATGATTATCCCCTATTTAACTATACACAAGTAAGTCTATAGCATAACGTCTATCAACTACTCGAATGTTGAGCTAATATTGAAACGTGGTTAACAAGGAGTTTGCTTCGTTTCTTCTTCTAGGTTGCTAGGTTTGGAAACGGTGGTAGGCAAAAGCAGAGAAGTAATAGGCCTGGCTGTCGGTAAGTTTGTTTTGCCGAGTCTGTCCCTGACTGGCTAGGGTTGGAAACAGTGATAGTGTACGGTAGATAGGATTAAAATTAATCTATCTTTAAACTATTAGGGTCCGTTAAAGTATTACGTAAGCAGATTTATTACAATTATTTACCCCACCCTTCCCCCTTGTCAGCAAAAGTAAACAAAGCTTACCCCCTCCCCCATGCTTACTTAATCATTTGTCAATCAATATATTATTTTTTTTAATAATATAAGCGCACGGTAGTTTCCCTACTCGGGCTTAAAGCGAGTGCCTCAACGTGTGCAATATTTGCAGGAATCCAAGAAAATGTATTTCGTTTTCTAGCAAAGACAATGTGAGGGTTGACATTCGAGTAAAAAAGTAAAAACTACGGATGACGTAATCATCATCTAGACTCCCCTACCCCCCATGTCATCCAAAATAAGCAAAGCAAAGATCCCCCCCCCCCCTCCCTCCTCCCCTTCCCACCCCCATAGTGCTCATGTAATATTTGGACGGTATTATATAACTTATTAAGAATATAAATAAGGTATTTATTAAAAATATAAATAAGTGCTACGATTTCAATGTGCAAATATATATAAATATTTAATTTCTATAAATTTAATTAAATATAGTCGTTTTGTTATTATGAATCGATATCACTGGGGTATCGATACTTTACTCGATACTGGTATCGGTCGTCAAGTATCGATACTTACGCAGTATCGATTACAAAGTATCGGTACTTACTAGTGTCGTATCGTTTTTGAAAATTATTAAGTGAAAACCATAACGAGTATTGGTATTCTTTTTTGAAAAGTACTAATAATATTCTAACATAAAATAATATATTTTGAGATACTCCTGACCATGAGTGTCGCGGGTAAACGCTAGTAAAACACGTTACCTTCAAAATAACTCATGAATAAAGTCTGTTTTTGTGGTTACTGCTCAAGAAAATCAACATTTGTAAATGTTTTCCGGTTAAACTTTTTTCGAGCATACGTAGCTTAACAAACTTGTCAACTGGCTGCTAAATACACAAAACTAAGCCTAGGATGCGTTCAGAAACTTAAATTTTTTCATTGTTAAGAAATAAACATCCATTATGTTAATTTCCATAAAGCATACAATTTACTGATATGAGTACTTTTAACCGATACCTACTCGATATTTCATTTAAATATATCGATACTAAAATATAGTATCGGATAAAAGTATCGAGTACCTACTTGGATTCACTCGTGTCATTTCATCCTTACATCAAGTCGTAGGTGCTCTGGTTCTGGGCGTGAAGATAGTTTACTTTTACTTTAATATAGTTTACACTTTAATTAAATATTTGTACACCCGGTACATGTGCCTGGTTAGCGATAGGCTTGCCACCTATCACGTTGTGGAACTTAAAGTCTTCGGCTAGTCCTAGGTGCCTTGTTGGTGCCTCTGCCTACCTTTTAATGGATATGGGCGTGAAGATACACGTAATATATTTGTACGTGCTACAATATGGTAGAATATGTTGACATACTTAAATATCTTTGTAACAACTTCTTAACACACATGTCCCGGAAATAATTATTAAATTTAATTTAGTTTCATCATCCAGTGATAGGCAGAGCATTAGCTTACATATAATTTAATAGCTCTTAATAAAAATATTTATAACATTGACATAGAAACACACAATGATTTAACAAAAATGGCGACCCTGGCCTCGACAAATATATTATATTTCCACAAAGTTTTGTTGAGTCTGGTTACGATTAAACTTTAAAGTCTAAGATGAATATCATTCCTACTTATTCATATCTTTAAATGAAGAAACACATGTGCCGTTTTACGTATCACTTATAATTTATTATTTTGTAAATAACCTACCGGTTTCGCTTATAAAAACATCATCAGGGCTCATCAGCATCAGGGGTTTTTAAGCGAAACCGGTAGTCTGTTTACAAAATAATAAATTATAAGTGAAACGTAAATCGGTAGAAGTGTTTCTTCGTTTAAAGATACGAATGTTTGGAATTTTCACCTAGCGCCTACTATAGAAAATATCAAATAGATACTTACTTACCTGCACGCCAAAGTACTTATAGGCAGGCAGAGAGTATTGAGTTCGAAATGTCACGATCATTGCAGACGTGCCCAGCTTCCTCCAAATTCATTACTCTTTTTATACAAACACGCCAGTTTCGAAGACTCTTGACTCCACCCTTGGATGATACGTGAGCGATTTGATCGTAGAATGTCAACCTAGGTCTTCCGGATACCTACATCTATCCACTAGGCCGAACAGAGCACGCCCTTTTCTTCTTTCGAACCCAATTTTTCTCGGATCTCACTGTTACGAATGCAGTTAGCGAGCGTAACACCGCTAATTTTCCTTAGAGCTCTCATTTCGACAGAATTTTTCCTTTTTTTTTTGTTTTTATGACACATCCAAATCTCGCCTCCATAAACTTACGTTGGGATAAACACAGAAACAAGCAAAGCGAGTCTAACATGGTAATTCAAAACCACGCTTTACCTTCTATCCGTGTTAAAAACAGTAGTGTTATATAATGAGATAAACAATTTTATTCACTTGTTCCAATACTACATCGTCGACTTAAACTGTTACCTCCCTTCCGGCATAATCACTTCCAACTCTACTTTGGTTTTCTTCATGAAAATTAATTGATTAATTAATGAAAGTTATAGTAGTTAGATATTGACTTAGGTATAAAGAGTTTAAAGAAGAGTTAGGTATACTGTGAAAAGAAGATAAAAAGACTGCTAGTTGTCTGAAAGCCACTCAATCTATCCCATATACATGTAAATGGTGCTTAGTAACTTGATGCTGTAATATTAAACCATGGATTATAAAAAGGGTGAGCACTGACATTATATGGAAAGGAACAGATAAATAATACACTGGCTGGTATTTACCGGGCCAAACTTTCACGAAACTGTGAATTGAAATGAATTGAAATTGACAATTTAATTAGAAACAGTGCGTTTATGAAGTTACTCCTAATAATATGTAGGTAAGTAAATAATATTGCAGTTCCAAGTGCTTGTTATTGTCTGTCAATGAGGAAGTAGGGTATTGCTTATTACCTATATAATGAGCCTCCTCCTTACGTCCTCTCAACGTGGAAATAAAGACAAAACGGTTATGATTATTGACTAACCAGCCATTTTCTACCAATTTATCTGTCCTGTAAGTGTCGTTAGTGTGACGTTTAGTGTCTTTTTTTATTTATTTTTCAGTTAATTTGTCTCTTTTTTGGTAGAGGTTTGCACCGGAGAAAATGATTACCTCCGGTATTTTTTCTCCGGTTCTTACGAATAACCGGAGATTCTATGGAGATTTTACAATTAAGCTGTCATAGGTTGCGTGAACAGCTAGGGCTCACTAATATACAACTCACGCCTCAAGTCACAAAATTAGGACGTCAGTCAATTGACTTTATTACATACCCTATAAATTATAGTATTTTAGGCGACTCGTTAGTCGTGATGGATTAATTAAATGTCTATAAAAAGCAATAATTTAATGTTATTACAAGTAACAACACTAAAATCTAAACTTTTTAAATTATAAATTTGAAACAGTTAACGCAATAGCAATGTGATACTACACAGACACACACACAAAATTAATGGTTGTTATAAATAGATGTAATAAATACCTACACAGTAATTTATAACAATTGATTTTGGTTCAGGAAGCGAAGCATTTCCAAAAATGTGACAGCATTTAATGAAATGTTAAAATAAATTATCATTAAAATTAATCTTGCTTAAAAACTATCCAAACTAACTGAGGTCTCAAGAACAGTAAGGTGATTTTCCTAGCCAGTTTGCTTAGTGGTTCTAAGTGTTTGTTATGATCCCAAAAATCTTTAATCATATTGGAAGGACTGGGGAATCATAATTCCCCAGCATGAGCAGTTTCAGAATATATTTTGAAAATATTCATTGATGATGCAATTGGTACACCGGATTCATGACTTGGTACTTCTATTCTTTTAAAAAGCTTAATAACTTCGGTAGGTGACATTTAAATAAAATTCTTAAATTTTCAGTAAGTTCCTACGTAAAATATTTTAAAAAAATTCCGCGTGATTACGAAATCAAAATGTACCGGTTTGTCCAATCTCCGGTTTTTCTCCGGAGATTTCGGTACCGGAGCAAAGCACTACTTTCTGGGGCCCTTAAGGCCTTTAGGCCATGCTACCATGTCTTCCGTATTCATTAAGTCTTTATTTCATTCATTAGTCACTATTTACAAAGTCATGTCAGGGTTTTGAGTAAAGCGGTGGCTTCGTTACTCAAGATCATCCTGCGAGATTTGGCGGCAGCGAGGAAATACACGATACACTAATTTCTTCATGATTATTTCATTTGTGCACTTTCACTGAACAAAACTGTAAAATATGCCACCGAAATTGACTAATTTCACTGAATATAAACACGAAATTCAATAATTATAAAAAAAATACGACTTCATTCTTACCATCTTCATTCACGATGGCGCCAAAACCCTTATTGTTTTTTATTGAAAATTTTACCCAGTAAATATCGATACTAATAACAAGATAATAAAAAATGGTGCAATGGTGTCAATAACAGTTTCGATACACACACTTCAGAAACTGACCGAGGACTGAGGTTATATGATTTCATGATCCACTGATGGTAGTGTGCAGCACTTGCCCGGGTAGAGATCTACTGCCTTAGCTATTCCTGCTTATTCGTGGTGTAACGACATAGTCGTGGTCTGGTCCGGAGGATAGGACAGTCGGTAGCCCCGCGTTGGTCCGGGCTCTTTTGCAGAATAGACCATCTCTACACTACACCGTCGCCGCCGGTCTCGGCGACGAAGATCTCTAGACGAGCGACGAGCCACAAATACTCCTCCACCAAGTCCGCCCAGTAACCGGAACGCAGCACCAAGTCGAGGTACGGTCTCCCGGGAGACAGCCCTTGGTGCTGGCGTTGTAGGTAACAGCCCAATCCATCTAAATAATGATGTCTCAGGCTGAGCACTCTGCTCGGCCCACAAAGTTCGGTGAAGTTGCAAAAAATCGCAAGATTAGCAACAAGTTAGTCATTAAAAAAAATAGACCATTCGCCTTCCTGGCAGACAGCTCGTAAGATGCTCGCCGCATAAGCTTACCGTCACTAACACCGCAACATCCTACTAGGTTACTCTTACCATCAGTAGAGCCGTGTGCTTGGGCAATATCTTATTACATAAAAAAATATAATAGATAATAGTTTTTTACTTCCGATTTTGTCCATTGAACCGATAAGTTAGTGGCACCATGCCAGCTATTGTTATGTATTGACTAAAGTGACGATCTAATCACCTAATGTGGAATGTTCTAGTAATTTAAACTGGTGTATTATTCCGTAAGTACAACCCCATCCAAACCGATACCACCGATATTTAAAATTTTGGTACATTCGCTAAAATTGGTATTTATTCCACATGATTTTTGTGAAGAAAAATCTTTTTTTTAATACAAAAATCTGTTTATCCCTATCTCGTCCTTGAAATAAAACTGTAGAATAGTAAATTCTGTACATTGAAGATATTAAAAATAGGTGTTCGGCGCTAAAAGGGGGCACTGAACACTTTTTGAGAATAATTGTTATCTGTGTGTATCATCATGACCGGCGCGGACGGCGACGACGTGACATGATAGTAGGGGAGCCCGCGATGCTAAATGTGTAGTAACTCCAGCGTCATTGGGATCCATTGCACTTTGTCGATAAAATAGTGGAAAGTAAAAAAGGTCATGTAAGGTTTTTCTTTTTAGCGGTGGGTTAAGTGACTAGAAGCTAAAATAGCAATTTCAGTCACTTGATCATAGCCGAACTCATCAGATATTAATAATATATATGACTAATGTGTCTCCGATGACAGAAAGATGTCAATCAGACAGATTGCTGTAATGGACAATTAGCACATATAACTTGGTTTTTGAAAGTTTCTAAAACTCCTACTCCCGTACGTCTTGTCCAAATCATCGAAAATTCAAACATGGACTTATTGACATGCAATAAGCTCGCCGTACTTTAATCTGACATGCGCGAGTATATTTTCAAGCCAAAAAAAACTAGACAGACAATCCTACATACGCGTCTCTATGTAGAGATTTGATACATAATTGAGGTGTTCAACAATGGTACAGGGTATCTCCCATATCTTAATCTGACGCGCCTCAGTTAGTCCAAAATCCCCTCTTGGGCTCCCCTACTATGATCCACGCCCCATCTACTGAACCAATTGTTACGAAATTTGTCTGGTAAGGACTACATATTCCGAAAAAGGTTATAGAATATTTTTATCCCGCTTGCGAAACAGGTTCCCATGGGAGAGGCAAAAAGAAAATTAATAAAATCGAACTATACGAATGAATTTACCTCGTATTGGTCCGGGATCCTTTGCAGAATAGACCATCAGCGTTCCTGCCAGGCATCTCGTAAAAGGCGAGCATAGGCCTATTCCTGCTACCATAACATCATGACTTGTTTCGGTTTGGAGGGTAAGGTAGCCGGTAAACTTACTTTTGCTCGAGGCCTAACATCCCAGCCTCAGGTTGGCAACTCACCATTACCACCTTTGGTGTTTCTAGGCGGCATGAATTTCTTACAGCAAATCTGTCCGCTTGTTTGCCTTCCAATATCATAAAAAAATTTAACGATTAGTTCGATTTTGTTAATTATTTTCTGTAGTATATTATGCTTATTGCTTACCTTACTTAAACTCAGAAAAAAGTAAGGGACAATTTTTTTATTTATATTTTTTTATTTTATTTTTCTTTTTCTCTGTATTTTTTCCATATTAAAAGTTTTGTTTTTTTTAGAAATTACAGACATGTAACAACACTGAGTTTAAAGTGACCCGAAATATAGAAAAATGTTTGAACGTACAGGTCAATCTACGTATACATATAATATGTCATCACACCAAGCCCTCCTGCAGGGTGACAGGGTGTGTCGAGGACTAAGTGAACGAAGTTCGCCGGGTACCTAGTCTCATTAGGTATATTTGATTTTGTTTTCATGAAATATGGTATAGAGATAGCTATAATACGAAGTCACACTTAAGCTAATTTTATTTCCTATCGCCTAAGTGTAAACCCCAACGTAAAGTTCAATGAAAGTTTTAATTAAGTTAGTTGAGTTAAATTTTTATTAAAACTTTTAAACAACTTTCTTATGCACTCGATTAAATTATATGTATTGTCACTATTGCACTTCATCTCTCTACCCGTGCTAGATGATTTTAATGGACGTATCAAATGACAGTTGACATAAACGTACAGAAAAAGGAAGTCATAAGGTCTCGCATGACCAGACCGAGCATAACATACGATTGTGCAATCATTTGCACTAGTTTGTGCAGCCGAGTGGAATGAACACTATTGAGACATTTCCTATTATGACATCTGCCCCTTTCGCTATAATGATCCTATTAATGTTATAAATGCGAAAGTTTGTAAGTATGTATGTATGGATATTTGTTACTCTTTCACGCTCGAAGGGCTGAACGGATTTGTCTGAAATTTGGAAGACATATAGATTGTGACCTGGATTAACATATAGGCTATTTTTAATCCCGATCGCACACCGGGTTTCTGTGAAAACGCGGGCGAAGTCGCAGGTAGCAGCTAGTACAGAATAAATCAGTTAAAAAGTATCTTCACGCCCATATCCCCGAAGAAGTAGGCAAAGGCATAACCAGGGCACTCACGACTAGCTGAAGACACTAAGCCCCACAATGTGATAGGTGGCAAGCCTATCGCCAACCGGGCACATATCCAATCCCGAGCAACATTTTTTTATTAGGAAATTGAAAAAACCAAATTTTCTAATCGTTGCGCGACCCAGGATTCGAACCCGAGACCTCATGCAGTCAAGTCTAACACCTGAACTGCTAGACCACAGAGGCGATTAACCAGCAAGTAAGCCAGTTAACGTTGTGATTTTGTACAGTGGAGGGTAATCCCTAAGGATATCTGATTGGGAAGATCTCTCTTCAGTAAATCCAATCGAGCGAATCGAGCGAATTCATAACTTACCATCTTGATGGTCGAAGGATTAGATTAAATATACGCAGGTACGGGTTCAATCAGGGGTTTGAATTTGTGTGATATTTTTTTAAGTCTAGTTTGTTAAAAGTAAACTAATAGATTGATGGGTACACGAGACATTACCTACCTTTTCGCAAAGCGTTTCTACTTTCTACGGCAATTTAAATTGAAATAAAATTACTCTTTTTATATATTATTTGCACAATATTTAAGGCATGAAACCGTTATCTGATATTGATACCGCCGTAATAGTGTTCTTTTTAGTGATGACCTATTTACCTAACCGCTGCTTACATGCTACTTGGCAAGAAAGCAGAATATGCTCTATTCTAAACAGAAGACCCAGATCTAAATTCTGAAAAATAGTGCTTACAATAAATTTCCCGAGTATATTAAAAAAATACCTTTAAAAATGTTTAAAGTTTAAATTATGCTAAAAAGTTTATTAAAGTATCTTCACGCCCATATCCCCGAAGAGGTAGGCAGAGGTACAACCAAGGCACCCACGACTAGCCGAAGATACTAAGTCCCACAATGTGATAGGTGGCAAGCCTATCGCCAACCGGGCACATTTCCAATCCCGGCCAACATTTTTTTTTTAATTAGAAAATTGGAAAGATCCAATTTTCTTTATGTTGACCGACCCGGAATTCGAACCCAGGACCTCATGCAGTCAAGTCCAACACCCGGACCGCTAGACCACAGAGGCGAAGTTTATTACAGATTGTAAAATATTTAGGTGATGATAATGTTTACGACTGACTGCTCCTCATATTAATCTTTTACAAATATAATGTGTTACATTTGTGAACCATATTTAAGAAAAAAACAAACCCGCCGAGTTTTTTCGTTAGTTCTCTTTGAGAGGCCGCGTTCTGATCCGGTGATAGATTTAAGTATGATATAGATGCTCCACAAGTACCCGTCGAAAGGTTTATCAGTCTGTATATATAAAAGGCAAAGGTGATTGATGTATGAGCGCGCACAGGCCAAAACCTAAGGGCTAGAAACTTAAAATGTTGCTTATATATCCTTCATATGACATGCCTACATACTTTTTATGTCACGTATTCATCCACTACGACTGTTTCAAAATTTAACCTTTAAGGCAGAGGTTCCCAAACTTATTTCATGTAATGCCCACTTTGAAAATCAGTTGTTTTGTAGCGCCCCCCCCCCCTCGTTTTTTTCTTGTCAATAACCTCAATAACATATTTGTTGCGCCTAGTTTAAAAAAAAAACATTTTTTTCAAGATTTATACCACCCCCCTCTAGGCTTCCAGCGCCCACAAGGGGGCGTTATCGCCCACTTTGGGAAAGGCTGCTTTAAGGGGTCAAAATAGTGATATTTATTTCTTATCTGTATGAAATTTCGTACTAATTGAGTACAGCAACACTAATTCAAGAGGGTAAGATTATAATGTAATTATAATATCCTGTAATCAATTGAGAAAATGTGCTATATATTTATAAAAAAAAAAGTATCTTCACGCCCATATCCCCGAAGAGGTAGGCAGAGGTACAACCAAGGCACCCATGACTAGCCGAAGACACTAAGTCCCACAATGTGATAGGTGGCAAGCCTATCGCCAACCGGGCACATTTCCAATCCCGACCAACATTTTTTCTTTTTGTTGGCCGACCCGGGATTCGAACCCGGGACCTCATGTAGTCAAGTCCAACACCCGGACCGCTAGACCACAGAGGCGATATATTTATATGTACACTGAAAGTTGTGACTTTTGTGTTCCTACTGAACATGGTCTCAAAATTTCAACAGCTAAAAAATTCTGCCCTGTACTTACATAACAATAATAAGGTAAATAAATTTTCAAATTAGTCGCAAGTTGCAATCAATTACCGACGACCGATTTTAACCGACGAGAAGGAGATTATATTTTTGTCTCCTATATTTTTAATGTATTATTACTAATTTATGTGTAATTTTGTGAGCAGATTTAAGAAATCGTTTTTCTGTTTGTAAGAACATACTATCGAAGTGGTGGTCCCACAAAAAACGAATTTGATGATGGAATCCTAGGGAAACTGAGAAAAATCCTCTATTTTTGTATATTTATAGGACATTGTTCAGTAGTTTCACTGAGTTATATAATTTGTATTATTGATATTACAAGCTAACGTTGAATGTGAAAATATAAATAAACATTATTTTTCTTCTGAATATAACTTATAAGCCATCAATCTGATCTGCAAAACGTTTTCCTAAAGGCGCTAGAATTTTTTTTACGTGACAAAATAGTTTTTGAATTCGGTTTTAGCTCTCCGTACTAATTGGCACCTAGAGCGAAAGTAAAATATAATTACAATTGATTGGGAAAGTTTGTTTGTATGTTTTGTTTTCATTATAAAATTACTGAACTTATTTTAATAAATACTGCAAATAATAGACTAGACTTTAGACAAGAATATAACTTATCCTAAAATCTCAATTTGTAATGTGGGTGAGCCCATTGAACACACGGGCCAAGCCGCGGGTAGCAGCTAATGTGAGATAAAACAATATTTTTTGTATTTTATTCAATTTAAAGAAGTTGTTACGAAAGATTTGCTTATACCAACGTACTCTGCCAAAATGTGTTGTTCAAATATTGGAATCCGCATAAATCGTATTGGATTACTGGTTCAATACCATAATAATATACAAAATTACATAAATTATAAAATTAGGATATGATGTATGAAGTAGATTTATTTAACACACAGAGTTTCAATTACCCACTTAGCTCTTATAATGTAGTTATCTTATCAATAAACATGAAATAAAGTAAACCTCAGTTCAACCTGGTATTATAGATATTGTTACAATATGACACAGATCATAATATCAACTTAACTTTACTCCTACTTTAGTTCATGTTAATTGATTAGATGGTTAATGGTAGTGATATCTGAAACTAGTTTTTGTCTCTAACTCATTAACTGTATGAATATCAACACAATTCATAAAGTAAAAAGCTTAATTTTGGCATAAAGTATTATATGTACAAGCAGCAATAAAAAAATAAACTTTTATCTCTTCACGTTACAACTTAGGGGATGGTAAAAAATTAAAAAAACTTCTTGGAAGACTCTCGTGCATTATTATCTTAAGGTTACGATCTTTTGTGACATTTGTGACTCCACTGGTTACTCTATGGCCTATGCTCCAACATGGAACACTACAAAAATAGCTGCATTATTTATTTCAATTTGACAGCGACAAATTTAATTCTCATATAGATTATGTTTTATGGAGTAAGAATGGCTAATTTTAATCTAGAAAATAATTTATATATCGTTCCATGCTACGGTAAGCCATGTTTTCGAATTATTTCATCCGACAACATATTCTCAACGTGTAAAGCCGCAAAAATGAAATGAAATGAAATGAAATGAAATGAAAATTATTTATTTGCGGAATATGTGTGTTAAAAAGTTGTTATAAAGATATTTAAGAATACAACATATTCTACCACATTGTGGTGTGCAAATATTTAGTCAATTTTAAGAAGTTACATATTTCTATAAAAATGTACATTTAAATCACAGCCAAAACATTTTATTTATTTATGAACATAAGTTTTATAATATATTATAAATTAATTTAAAGGTAGATTAATTTTTAGTCCTATCTACCGTACACTACCACCGTTTCCAAACCTAGCCCGTCGGGAGAAGAAACGGCGAAACAAACTCCCCGGCAACCACGATTTTATTACTTAAATTAGGCTTAAATTTATTAAAAATAAATATACATGTATTATTTATTTACGCTTGTCAGCAAGAAAATCTTTAACACTATAATATGTCTTCTCTAATAGCAAATCAAATATCTTCTTTCGAAATCTTTTTACTGGAAGTGATT
>NJDC01007639.1:41784-65842 GCA_002245475.1 Calephelis virginiensis
AGTTTCATTTAGTTAATTGTTTTAAATATATCGAAATCTGGCTTTAATACCACTAAGTAACATTACGAAAGAGGCCTCAAGTTGACAGGAACTTAATCTCGGGAGAACGAATATTAATGTTCGAAACCACTTGTGTATATTATTATTATTATTAAGTAAGTAAGGTCTTCACGCCCATATCCCCGAAGACGTAGGCAGAGGCACAACCAGGGGACATTAGCCGAAGACACTAAGTCCTACGATGTGATAGGTGGCAAGCCTATCGCTAATCCCGAGCAACATTTTTTTGTTAGAAAATTGGAAAAACTACATTTTTTTGTTGGCTGACCCCGGAATCGAACCCGGGACCTCATGATGTCAAGTCCAACACTTGGACTGCTAGACCACCCAAGCGATATTATTGTTAATTACTACTAAGTACTTCATTTCAATTTATAATTCAATGCCAAATAATCCACAAACAACGACATTCAAAAGCTCGACCTCAGAAATCCAGTTTAATCACTCAGTTCACCAATCCCTGCTCCAATTTACATTTTGTAAAACATAACCTTTATTTTCTCACTGTAACATCATAAAACAAAAATTTAACATGCAATTTAACTGTTTAATTGGCCACAGAAAACAGTTTGGCTTGTAAGTTATTATAATTACAAGATATAAAAACAACGTTTAGTTTTTTCTGAAGAACGATTAGGTATTAACAATTCACGAGTAATTATACATTTAGGACATGTTTATGACCATGGTTGATGTAGTAGATACAAAGCAAAATTAAGTGTAGGTATGAGTTATTTTTTTGTGGATGTTTACCCTTCACAGAAAATTAATCAGTGGACTAATTGCAATCTAGTCTTCGATCTGTTACGCCTCAGAGTCAAACTTAAACTCTAAAACATAGTTTATCAAATTGGCTTAAAAAAATAGAGATATCTTTAATTGAAGGATAACGATAAGTTTTCTGTGTGCAGACAGTTCATGGTGTGAGACTATTATCGTCTGTACATACAATAATGTAGAGACGGCAAAAAAACTCCATAGTAGGTATGTTGTGCAGATTTTTTTTTAACTAATTCTTAAAGTAATTTCGTATCCATGGTGGTCGCACCTCTAACGGCCAATGTTAATAACGTATCTCAATCTAATGGGTTTCAAGCAATCTAGATAGCTGCGTTTCCGGTGGCCTATCCATACCTAATTGCCATATTTATCCTGTCCATAGATATGTTATTGGCAAGCGATAACATAAAAATGGATCAAATTATCAATCTTGGACAAGTTTTGGATTAGGATTGATTATTAATATTGGCCGTAAGACGGCTCAATCTATCTGTTTGAAATTTCAGAATTATTTAGGATTCTGTAAGAATAATATAATATGGTAGAACAAAGTTCGCCGAGTCGCAGAGTACCTACTGCGTATTTCTCGCCACTAACAAAGCCGTATTCAGTATTTTGATTTGCTTAAAAACATGGAATAAAAGAATTCGAAACTAAAGTAACATATAAAAATCACCAACTACAATAACTAAGGTTGTAATCTTCTACCGATGAACAGTAAAAATTTATTTTGTATGTTATTGTTTATTTCTTATGAACATTAAGTCACTTGCAAACTTTCACTGTATTTTGTAATTGTTGGCTCGTTTCGCTAATTAAAACGTTTTGAGGGCCGCTATTTTTATATTAAAAAACATTTAATTATTATACTTTTACATTATATTATTACGATATTGCACTGCTAAAAATTAATTGTACTTGAATGTTGAGGTCAAATTTAATCAAGACGATCAGAGTTGTTTAAAAGTGTTTAAATGAATTTTGTGAACTGTTAGTACACATAAAAATATTGTTAACTATCCGTTCTCAAATGTCTAGTACATACAGTACATGAGGCACATTTGAAACTACGTAGTCTAAAAAATTCTCCTAATAGAAGAGATATTAATAGAATATCGCCTCTGTGGTCTAGCGGTTCAGTTGTTGGACTTGATTGCATGAGGTCCCGGGTTCGAATCCCGGGTCGGGCAACAAAAAGAAAATCGGATTTTTTCAATTTTCTAATAAAAAAAATGTTGCCCGGTATAGGATATGTGCCCGGTTGGCGATAGGCTTGCCACCTGTCACATTATGGGACTTAGTATCTTCGGCTAGTCGTGGGTACCCTGGTTGTGCCTCTGCCTACCTCTTCGGGGATATGGGCGTGAAGATACTTTATTAATAGAATAACTTATTTTTTGTGTGTTAACATTTGCACTAAATTGACCCTTTTTTTTTGTCTCAATCTATTTGGTCCATGTTAGTCCGGGCTCCTTTGCAGAATAGACCATCTTCCTTCCCGCCAGGTAGAAAAAAAGTAAAAGCCGAGCATAGGCTTACCGTCACTAACAAAGTGACATCTGTCTAGGTAGAGTTTCGCAGCCATTGACCCGGTTCATTATTCCTGCCGCCGTAACTTCATGATGTGTTCCGGTTTGAAGAGTAAGGTAGCCGGTAAGCTTATTTTTGCTCGAGGTCTAACATCCCGGCCTCAGGTTGGCAACGCACTATTACCACCTTTGGTGTCTCTAGGCGGCGTGAATTTCTTACCATCAGGAAATCCGTCTGCTTGTTTGCCTTCCAATATCATAAAAAATGATGTGTTCTTAGTTTGAATATCTTATTAAACAACTGCCGTGTCAAGGAGCACGAAAATAAAAAAAGTATTTTGAATTTTGCATTTGGGTCTTATACAGGCTTGTCTTTAGCCTTGTAATTAAAATAAAGTTTTCAGGGACGTAGTTGGGCCATTTCGGTAGCTTCAGCTTCATACTCTAAATCAAAAAAGAATTTCTTAAATACGCTGAGTGGTATACATCTAAATCTTTTTTTTTTTGTTATTTTTTTTAAATATTAAATTTGAACGTATGAACTTATAAGGGCCAAATAGAACACCAAATTTTCAGTGCGCAGTTTTTCTCTTACAACTGTAACATATTAAATTTCTTACAAGTCTCCGCTCTGGCGACAAAAAAAAACCTGGTAAAATAAAATCTGTGATCTGGTGCAAATTTGTGACTCGGATATTTCCGCGCGAAATTTCTGTCTAATATGAAGTTGCACAACAATAACCTCACTGCGACGAAAAATTCACACATTTTACTCAGACGTGTAATGACAAAACTTTGCGCATTTTGCCTTCCACCCGTACGAAATGCGAATAGGAGTCAGCCAAAAGTGACGACTTTGACTAGAACAATTAAAATTTCGAATCGGTCTTGTAGTTTCGGAACCTATTCAATACAAACAATTAAATTTTTCCTCCTTATTATTAGTATAGAGTATAGATAGATAGACGTAATAAATTATCGAATGATCTTATACACACTCTGCAATATATGACAAATTTTCAATTGTGATTTCGTAGCTCTTAATGTTTTAAGTAGAAATCCCCTTTGATAGGTCTCAAGACCGTAAATGGGTGAATCCGGTATTTATATCATCTTTTATACGTCTGTTAAGTCACGGCTGTAGTATCAGATAAATCATTTTTTTTCTAATATCCATTTTACACGTCCGTCTGCGGTGGGAACTGCTTCGAACTGAAAATCAAACTGTCAAAAATCGCACGAAATATTAATTGTAGTGTGGACTAGACGTGATTTTGAGCACGGAATAAAATTCGCGAGAATAAAATATATTGTGCGGTGAAATATCCCTTTGCGAACTAGCCCTAAGTCTTTAGTTCGCTAAGTTTCTTGTATAACAATCAAACTTGGCTATCCCCGAGTACTATACATACTAGTGGTCGCCCATTGGTCGAAATTCGACCATAATAAATTTTAATATCCTGTTGATAAGAACGCCATCTTCATTTCTCAAGACCAGCTACATTGTTTCTAAACTTTTTAGTGCGCCATCTATGATCTTTTATCGTAATTATCAATATATTTGTTTGTGTGTGTCAAATGCACGGTAGTGTGGGTAATGATTTATTTATTGATATAATGTACTTTATTAGCATTGTTATAGAAAAAATATTAGCGTTCTGCACTTATCCTACACATAAACTATAAGTGTGCCAAATTCTATGCTCCTGCATCCGCGCAATTTTCGTAAAAAGGTGACATAGTTTTGGCATCACGTATTAATATATAGATACTCGTACAGTCTCAATTGTTCGAAAAGTGCATTATGTGTATTTATAAACATTGTGTTATTTAATACGGTGTTTGGTGTTTATGTTTTTGTGTAGGAAATGTGAAGCAGGTTTCTAAACAGGTACCAATACCTTAAGAGGTAGGTAGAGTATCAATAAATTTAAGTACCTAGATAACTTCAAAACTAGCAGATTACGCATCGGTAAAAAGTGATTTCATAGGGCCACCATGGTTCCTGCGCCTGGGTGCCCTTGCTTCCCCGGATAGGCAAGGTCCTGTCTACAGATTTACGAGTAGATAAATAATATCACTGACTAATATTTTAGAGCAACATCTGCTGAATATGTCAATGAAAATAAATGACGGGAAATGAGTATGAAAATATATTTAAGTAATTCTTATGATCTAGAAAAAAGGAGAGTACTAGAGTAAATAGATGCTAAATAATCTTTTTAAACAAAGAAATCCTTACTTTGTACCCACAGTCTCTAAAGTGCATGAAGCAACCAAAGTGGCATCTGATTCACACATGGGAACAATCCGCAAGAAAGCAAGGGAAACAAAGACAATGGCGTTACATCAGAACATAATGAAATTATGAGACAAAACACACATATTACATAATTCCCATGTCCCGTGTCACACGACCTGCGATCTCAGTTCGGTATTAACAACAAAAATATCTCTTCAATATTTTTAGTAAATTTTTGGACGTGTTGTTTCACACAAGGTAATGTTAAGTCCAAAAACAAATTAAGTAAAATAAATATTTGTAAAAACTTTCTTGTATTGGTAGGGTTCCATCTGCCTTTTTGCCTGGGAGCTCGTAGGAGGTGAGCATAGGTTAATTGGATCATTAACAAGAAGAACACTTGTAGTGGAACCCTGTGCAGTAGCCTGTCGTTGTACAGATTCACCACCTACCCGTGTTGGTCCGGGCTCTTTTGCCAGCCAGCTCACAAAAGGAGAGTACAGGCTTACTGTCATTAACACCGTGACATCTGACTAGGTGGTAGAGTTTTGCAGTGCATCGTCTGGTTCGGTACCACTGCCTTATCTATTCCTGCCGCCATAGCGCGCATAGCGTCAGTTATCGTTGACGTGTTCCGGTTCGGAGGGTGAGATAGCCGTTAAACTTACTTTTGCTCGAGGCCTAAAATCCCGGCTTCAGGTTGGCAACACACCATTACCACCTTTGGTGTCTCTGACTTTCTTACCATCAGGAAATCCGTTTGCTTGTTTGCCTACCAATGTCATAAAAAATAAAACCTAATAACCTACCTATTCCTATTGCTATACTGACAATGTCCAAGTTTAGTTCGGAGGGTAGTGTACCCAGTAGGGTACATCTGGTAGAGTCTATCCAACTGGTTCTTCGGACGGGTTCAAAGGGTAGTTGCAGAGGCGGTTCAGGTGCTGATGTTCCGACTAGTGCAGATGCTTTTTGGATATTAATGGTTTCGAAAGTATTTTGTCAGATCGCCAGACGGGAGTCGGCCCCAGCCTGCCATGAGTATGTGGCATCTGAGAATACAGCGTCTCACACGTTGGGGAGTGCGTTGCGTGGAAATCACAGCGACGCACTTATTAGGCGGTCGGTGGCTAATGGCTGCTCTCTCACCTCTTTGAGGGCGGGGAAGGTCTGATGAGAACCGGACCGTAGGTCAATGCGAGTTATTTTATGGTTTTTAATCGGCTCTTGTGAGAAGCAGCGGATATCCGTGGGTACTCTCCTTTCGTTAAAAATGAGGGTTTTCAAGTAGACTTGTACATTAAGCTTAAAAACTTACCAAATCAGACTAGTTTATATTACTAACAGTATACAACTGGTCATACTAAATTACATATAAACATATCTCATATCACGGCTAATATCTTGTACCTGGATGACCGAGCTTTGCTCTGTATTTTTTTAGCAAACACTCATTGACTTCGTGTGACTTAACGCCATCTGCTGGAACAACTTTATTGCTCACAAAAAAAGTATTATTATTCGCCAATAGATGTCAGGAAGAGTCATATTTTTCATTTTAAACACGAATAAAATTACATTTTCTAAAAATGAATCCTAGCTGGATCGATTTATTGCCCCCGAAACCCCCTACATACTAAATTTCATGAAAATCGTTGGAGCCGATTCCGAGATTCCAATTATATATATACAAAAATTGATCATTTAAAGGTATGAGAATAGGTAGAGAGCATCAAATGCCAAGTGTCACGATTCTTGCAGCCCATCCCATCCCCGCTACCTATAAACGTTCGCAAAAGCACACTCAGACAAACATGCGTTTCGACAAGACTCCTAAGCGGTTTTCGCGCTGCTGCAGTAGCGAATTTTTCAGTCTTCTTCTTTGGCAAGGCATCAGCCACATACGTCCTTGCTACATATACTTCTAACCATCAGGCAATCCCTTTTCTTGGTTGTTTTAGTCACAAGTATATTATGAAAGAAGGAAATTATAAGTAATATACTAGTGAAAAAACCCAGATTACCAAATAACATGAGCTGTAATATTTATAGAGTTAAGCAGAACATTACGTAATGAATGCAACCTAAAGTATAGTCGTCGGTCGGCCACCGACGGCACGAGGCGACAAGGCGCCGGCTACTTGAAGGCTCGTCCTACTAATAAATATCTCTCAGGGAAAAAAAGACACACATCACTCCCAATATAAGCAAATTATTTGCTTGTGACGTAATTGTTAGTTAAAAACAATAAATAACACATTAATTATGTGATTTGGGTAAATTTATATCTCATCAGAAAAAGCATGAAAGTAGGATAAATGCGGTCAAAATGAGAGCGTTACGGAGAATCTGTGGTGTAACGCTTGCTGACCGCATTCCTAACAGCGAGATCCGAGAAAGAGTGGGATTGAAAGAAAGTGTTGGTTTTAAAATGCGGAAGGGTATGCTCCGCTGGTTGACAGAAAGAATAACAGACGAAATATTGACAAAGCAGACATACAATGCGACTGGGATGGATGTAGGTACCCAGGAAGACCAAGGTTGACATACCACGATGAGATCATGCAGATATTATCTGAGGGTGATGTCAAAAGCAACACAAAGTTTGTCAGGATCGTGAGGTCTGGCACTCGATACTCTCTGCCTACATCGTAAGGGACTTGGCGTGAAGATATGTACGAATGTATGTGTTTGAATTTGACTGCCTCGTTGGTCGAGTGGCTAGCGTACTCGCCTAACTACATCGACCAACCGCGAGGCTCGGGTTCGATTCCCGAAGGGGGCAGGCATTTGTGTGATAAACATTTAGATGTCTGCATTTCCGGGTCTGGGTGTTTATTAAATTTATTCTGGTATCTATTTAAGTATATCTATGTACTAGTATCGTTGACTTACATCCATAACACAAGCATATGATTTGCTTACTTTGGGGTTAGATTCAATTTATGTGATTTGTCCAGGGATATTTATTTGTTATTGTGAGACCGACTGAGTAATAGTAACGAGCGAATGAATGTATATCTCGTTACAAATTATAAAAAGTGTGTAAAGCTTCGTATGTGGGCTTCAGAAGTTTCTGGTAAACCCAAAGGCCAACGAGGTGAATAGTCACTATAAATTACACATTGTATGTACCTAAAAAGCAAAAATAGTATTGAATATAGTTTTATTAATGCTTGCGTCTTTCCCTTGAGCGATGTTAAATGTAGTATGATACCTAAGTGTGAAAGTAATACCTATTGATTTTAAAACAGAAACACCTGGAATGCCATGAAGTACTTAGATGACTGTTTTTGTAACTGAATACCGATTTTTTTTATGAAATTGGAAGGCAAACCAGCAGACCGATTTCCTGATGGTAAGATATTCGCGCCGCCTAGCCAAATGGTAATGGTGCGTTGCCAACCTGAGTCTAGGGTGTTAGATCTCGAGCAATAGATAGTTTACCGGCTACCTTTGAACCAGAACACGACAACGGAAAGCACTGACGTTATAGTGGCAGGAATTATAAGGTGGTGGTACCAATCCGGGTAAGTCGCTGCGAAACTCTACCACCGAGTAGGTGTCACGGTGTTAGTGGCGGTAAGCCTATGCTCGCAAAAAGGCAGATGGTCTATTCTGCAAAGAAGCCCGGACGAACATGGGGAAATTTATTTATCTATTATGTATTTCATAAGCCTCCGAAATTGAGAATTCAAACCCCTCCTCCACTGGGGCTCTCAACTTTACTAGTGACTTCGCTATTTTACACATAACATATTATTTTCTTTATTCTCGGTCAACTTCCCGGGTCAGGCAATAAAAAATTAGAAATGTTTATTCTCAATTTTCTTATAACATAATGTGGCCCGGTATTACATATGTGCCCACTTGGCGATAGGATTGCCCACTAGCACACTCAGTGTCTTCGGCTAATCGTGGGTGCCATGGTTGTGCCTCTGCCTAACTCTTTTGGGATGTGGGCATAAAGCTACTTTTTTTAAGTAAACTTGTAAGTTGAAAACTTAGATTTGAGAAAAAATGTCCCAAATCCCACAACTAAAAGAAATGACATTTATTAAGAAGATTTTGTATTATCAAATAACAATAATTATTAAGACAATTACAAGTCGTATTCAAGTTTACGTGAAGGATTACTTTCCTTTTTGCCAAGGTGTTGAAAAATATCGTATACGTTGCAACGTGCAAGGTAGTTTAACTACATCCATACATTTCATCCAAATCCATCAATCATTTTTTGGAGATCGAAGAACAGATGAACAGGCAATAATTCTAACTTATCGCAAGTTCGTTTTTTTGTTGATTTCCACGAAGAAACCTACAGTGAATAGGCATTTATACTATATTAGGTGGTCCGGCGAACTTTGTTCCACCCGTTCAGCTTGTATGGGAAAAATTAAAATTTTGTTTTTCCCAGTTTCCTTACAATCAAACAAGACAAAAAGTATCCTATATCCTTCTCCTGGCTCGAAGCTATCTCCCCATCAATTTTCGGCCAAATCAGTTTAGCCGTTCTTGAGTTATAAATAGTCTAACTAACACCTTTTTCTTTTATATAATATACTAGCTGCCTGCTCCGGCTTCGCTCGGATGGTAATTATTGAGCATAAATTGAGATGTAAACTATCCTATCTTTCAAGTTGGATCAAACTGCACACGGTGTGCAAATTTCATTGAAATCGGTTCAGTAGTTTAAGAGTCCATCGCGGACAAACAACGTGACACGTGATTTATATAATATATTAAGATAAATTTATAGTACCAGGAAAACATCCGGATGATTTGCAAATTCTTTATAGGTACTTAGTTAACATTAATTAGAATAGATAAATTTTTAGTTAAAGATAGATTTAGTAATCTTTGTGTGATGTAGCAACGGGAAACTCAAGTGGTCAGACCTATCTGACCGGCGGGCGAGCGTACGAAGTGCTATAAGCGAGGGCACATCTATACAAGCGAGTTCAACGGACGCGCTGCCGACTATTTTTTTAAAGTTTATTTAAAATCCAAGGAAGGTTGCTGCACCGGTCCGCTCAGGCTTGTTCAATGCCTAAAGTCTATTACCCGGAGGTTTATCCTGATATTTATTGATCTTAATCTATACTTACAAAATAACATGTCCTGACTGACTGATTCATCATCGCCGAGCAAAAACTGTTAGAGTTACAGCCATCAAATATGGTGAGTAGGGCCATTTTATCAATCAGACACCGAATAAGGACGGAATTTTGGAAATTCTTCCCCTAAGGGGATAAAATGGGGGTTAAAGGTTTGTATGGAAGACCGTCATTTTTTATTTTAGAAACATGAAAGTTTATTTTTGGGCTACTAATTATAATGAGTTGGTACGTATTTAAGCGTTTCTGGAAATTTTACCTCTAAGGGGGTGAAACATGTGTTGAAAGTTTTGTATGAAAGTCCTTATTAATGGGAAGTCCTTATTAATCAGTAAATAAAATATAATCAGCCACGCGATCAAAGCCGCGGGTAACAGCCAGTATTTTTATACGCAGACAATGCAATAAGTAATAGGAAATAAGTGCTCGGTGTCAACAGGCTGACGATGACTGCTTCTAGTTTAAATGAGAGATCTTTCAATAAATTTTATTCAGGTGGGTTTTGCTATTCGACAGACAGATATGCTATTCGAAATTTTATAACGAATATTCGTAATACTTTCGATTGATTGATTTTATTGATTCTAGGAATCAATTGCCTAGAAGACCAGTAGAGTTACTCTTGAATCTCGAATTCACGCAAATTGGAAATTAGAATCGGATATGTCATTTTAGATACTCTTGAACACAGTATTAGTGAATTATTAACATTTAATTCCTAAATAATTCCAAGTAATCAAAATAATCCCCTCTGTGGTTTAGCGGTCAAGGTGTCGGGCTTGACTGCATTAGGTCCCGGGTTCAATTCCCGGGTCGGGCAACAAAAAGATAATTTGGTTTTTCCAATTTTATAAAAAAAATGTTTCTCGGGATTGGATATGTGCTCAGTTGGCGATGGACTTGCCACCTATCAGTTATCACAGTGTGGGACTTAGTGTCTTCGGCTAGTCATGGGTGTCCCATTTATGCCTCTGCTTGCTTCTTCGGAGATATTTGCCTGAAGATACATAATTCCAATTTGCATGATATCGATATTCAAGAGTAGCCCCAGACCGTGAATTCTTGAAGCAATGTTATAAATAATATTACTGTTACACATTATATGACAAATTACGACTTGATGGTGGGTACCATAAAGTCAGCTTTCCGCGTATCACATTGTATCATTTTATTGCTTTAAGGCGCCTGATAAGCTCTAATTGCAACTAATAAAACTAGCTATTTTCAGGATAAGTCGACAAAACCGGAAGATGATTATAGTTCCTGTTTCCTAGTCTGTAGTTCTTGTCAAGGCACAAATTTATAAATGATTTTCTGGGCAACTAAATAAATATAAATTATTAACAAGTTTTTGCCTGTGACCTCGCTCGTGTGTTATATTATTGCTATTGTTATATTATATTATATTGTTATATTATATTTATATTGACCTTTTTGGCTCTGTTCATCCGTTGCACGATCGGAAAAAAATCCATATCAATATGTAATTCTGTGCGTATCCTAACGTTGATGTGTGGAAGCGTTCGTTGGGTATGTCAGTAACAGTATGAAAGTAGAATAAATGCCGTCGAAATAAGAGTGCTACAGAAAATCTGTGGTGTAACGCTCGCTGGCCGCATTCGTGTAACAGTGAGATCCGAGAAATAGTTGGTATGAAAGAAATTGTTGGTGTTAAAATATGAAAGAGCATGCGCCATTGATTCAAATATGTAGAAAGAATGGCAGATAAAATATTGGCAAAGCCGATATACAATGCGAATGTGCATGGATGTAGGTACCCGCGGATACCAAGGTTGACATTCTACGATCACATTGCTCGGATATTACCGAGGGTATAGTGTCAGGAGTCTCCGAAAGCGGAGTGTTTGTGTGAAAAGGGTAAAGAATGTGGAGAAAATAAGACAGGTCTGCCAGGATCGTGAGATTTGGTACTCAATACTCTCCACCCTCACGCCAAGGCTTCGCGTAAAGATATGTACATATTCATGTAATAATGTCATCTATTCAGTTCTTAAAAAGCTACCTACCACCTGAATTTCATTGTTATTGGCTCAGGTTAGATTAGTAGGGTTACTTACTCTTGAATCTCGATTTCATGCAAACTGGATATTGAAATCGGATAGGTATGTCATTTTGGGAACTTTTGGATCGGATATGTGTATTGTTAACATTTAGTTTATAAAAATCATCGAATTCAATACAATAGTTTATTTTTTTAGTAAGCAAATGTTAACAATCCGCTGGTATTTAACATTATCATAAACTTTTTTACATGAGACGCCAGCGAACAAGTCCACATATCTCCTACTCCGCTATATGTTGTTCTAATTTTTACAGCTACATACATTCATTTAAA
Organism: Calephelis virginiensis; assembly: GCA_002245475.1. Classification (NCBI taxonomy): domain Eukaryota; kingdom Metazoa; phylum Arthropoda; class Insecta; order Lepidoptera; family Riodinidae; genus Calephelis; species Calephelis virginiensis. Next base: position 53,869 of record NJDC01007639.1, read on the forward strand.
TATAAGATTAAGAAAACACCAAAAACAATTAACTTGTGCGAGATGTAACACGAATCCAATTTATCTCAGACGCTGACAAAAGCCAATTGTTATTACAATTGTTATTGAATTAGCTTACATTCAAACAAACGCTGAATTGCTTAATGTAATGGGGGAAGTAGAGCGAGGCACGCATCAGTCGCCCTACAAGGATGCCGCGTCTTACCAGCGAAGACAGTGAAAGTATTGCAGCGCTGTAACAGCATTATGTCACACCTGAGCTCGGCGGGCAGGCGACCAGTCGGACGCTGACTATGCCGCGGCGCGCGCACCTCTAAACATTTCGAAACCTCACTCCAGCACGAAATGTGCGTGTGATTAACACAAACTTTAAACATGTCTCCCTTTGTGATTGTTCTCGTATTTGTAGCTTTCGGTAACGCCGCGAACCCTGAAAATAGTGCCCGCGAAGAAAAGTTACGAAGTGGTTTAATTGACGCTTTTCAAAATATCAAAAAGGCTTCGGCTAAAGGTGGTTTTGACGAAGAGGGACCGCTAAATTCAGATTTGATAGGTTCTGTATCAACTTTTAATATAAGTAAGCATGCAGGGAAAACTGATGAAACTTTTGATTTGTTGGCTGATGACGACGGCCTGAGTTTTGCGGAAGCTTCCGGCGATGCGGAATCTAAAAGGAAAAACACAGATACGGAGAAATCGCATAATGTTCAACATATTGTGAAAACAACGAAAGCGGCTGATAAAACAACGCCTAAGCCGAAAGACGTTTTGGCCAAACTTTCTGATTCAATAAGAAATGCGGTGAACGAATCGCGAATGTACTCGGCGAGTCAAACTTCAAATTACACGAACCTCTTAGGTCTCGAAAGCATGTTGAGAGTGATAGATGGGGAAATCCTGGTGCAGCAATGGGGCGCCCTGAAGAACACTGTCAGCGGGGTGTGCAGAAATGACTTAAATGAATACGTGGAGGCTTTGCAGGAGAAAATTCTGTGGGCGTTAAAGAGTAAGTTTATGTTGTTAAATATTATTAATTTACTGTTATAATTACTACTAAAATATAGATATATTTAAGTAACATTTATGTACATCATCACATGTATTTATGACGAAGTTTGCAGAATAAAAAAGTGAAAAATCTTTAATTATTACCACTTTTTTGGTTAAAGTATGTAATGGTTTTAAGTTAAGGATATATTCGCAATTGTTTTTCTGTTTACATAAATTAGGTTCGGTTTAAGTTGCTTATTTCTCTTTGATAAAAATATTTCATCCGCCCAGTTTTTTAAAATACGTAAGACAAATAAGTGCTTGTGTTTGCCAAGCAAGTGTTTGTAACAGGGACAATATACACACGTAATTCAAATACTCATTTATACTTCCTTCTTTTGAGCTTGTTATGAATTTACTTAGTTTTGTTCTATAAAACCAAATTACTAAGATGGTCTACGACCAAATTAATCCAAAATAACTTCCACTAAAAGCTAAAGAATAAACAGAAAAATTAATCACTAAAAACAATTCGAATACAGATCCCGAGTATTTTTGGGAATACCTTAAACATTCAGTACATTTTTTTATAGTCTGTAAAAAGACGACAATGACAAAAAATATTGGTGATGAAAACGCTCGAAAGTGTAGGCACCTTCTTAACTATTGCTGGCTCCGAAATGTCCGTGCTTGCCATTATCATATTCCGTATTAGGGGACTAGGGTAACCATTACACTTTCATACTAAATAGTGACAGAATGACGTGCTGCAACTTGCCCGGGTAAGAAACCACCGTTTCATCTATTCTTGCAGCCATAATGGCAGTGTCATTATGGCAATGGTAGAATTGCACAATTGGCCGAACACCTTGGCCACAAGATAGCGAGGCACCTTAAAAAATGTAAAGTGTCTATAGGTCCCGGTTTTTTCTTACCTTCAGGAGAGTTGTGTGCTTGTTCGCTATGTTGTCACATAAAAAACACGTTAAAAAGAACTACCATGGCATCATTGTGTAACATTAAGTAAGAGTATTATACATTTGTAGTTTGGTACTGTGGAAGGGTGTAGGCACCAGGACTTTCCTAACTTTTGCCACAAATTTGTTAATAGAACACAATTTAACCTGTTTCCTATTTTATCTCTGTCTATGAAATCGTGACGAAACAAAACACACACGGACTTTGTGAAATACTTTGAAATTGCCATGTAAATATATAAACCTCATCTATTTATTAGTTTACATCACAAACATCATAATCAGTAAGTATTACTCAGTATTAGAACCAAATAGCTTGAAAGTCATGACTTCCTGCTTATTTTGTAAACCCAACTAGAAAAACTTGTGTAGATAATTGTTGCCCTGCTCAAATATATATTTTTAACCAAATTGTGAATAAAATGTCAATTAATGAAATCAGATTAATTAATTGAAATTTCTGAAAAATATTCTGTAACAACAGTTAATTTTGCAACGGATATAATATACGGGCAAGTGACTATTGTAGATATTGCGATGAGTATAACCCTCAGCAAGTTGCAATAGTCAATTTCGCAACAACAATAATTGACACCTAAATTGGAATGGTCAATTTCCCAAAAGACACAATCTACTACAAAATTATAATAAATAAAATTGTCAATTTTACAAACGGGTCCAACCTTACAGCAAATAGTAATGTTCAATTTTGTAACGGATGCAATCTACTGGCAGTTGCACTGTAATTTTTGCAACAATATAGTTGTATATATCAGCAATAGTCGGTGTCCAACAGGTGAAATCTATTAACTGGCGGCGATAGTTAATTTTGCAACGGGTATAATTTACCAGTGAATACGTTGCAAATTTGCCTGTCGCGGTCGACACAATATATTTGCGACACCATTCGATTTGATTTTACTGTGACCATCAATTTGTTATTAAATATTAAATAAATTCCCCCGGGACAACAATTTACACGAATTGAATCTAACCTCAAAATAAGCAAATTACATGCTTGTATGCGGGTGTCAATCAACGATACTAGTACATAGAAATACTTAAATAGTTACCAGAATAAATTTAATCTAAATTTTAGTACCAGTCATCACTAAGTCATCAGTAAATTTATTCGCCACTGGGATCTAGCGGTTCAGTCAGACTTGACTGCATGAGGTTCCGGGTTCGAATACCGGGTCGGGCAACAAAAAGAAAATTGGGTTTTTCCAATTACAAAAGCGTTGGTCGGGATTGGATATCTGCCTGGTTGGCCATAGGCTTGTCACCTATCACATTGTGGGACTTAGTGTCTTCGGCTAGTCGCGGGTGCCCTGGTTATTTCATAACACGAAATTCAATAGATGAAAAAACTTCGACCATATTTTCTCTCGATTGCGCCAAAACCTTTAAGATTGCTATCTGTTACAAAAAATGTGTGATTGCTAATTTACACAAACAATAATATTATAGTTGTTATCCCAGTTGTTGGAAACGGATGGAAACAATTTGTTTTTTACATCTACACAAATCTGTATTTAAAACTTGATACAGCGGTAACGATACGAGTTTTTAAATATTTACCGAATCTGTAAAATATTTGTTTCTATCTGTTTGACATAGGCTCTGAGACGGCTGAAAAAATTAGGTGGGATGTTTGCTACGGGAAGTAACTTGGATCAAGATCGGAGAGAGAAAAAATCTTTAATATTTGACTGAATCCGGGGATATCAGTGTTAAATATATTTAGCTCGCAGCCCACCCCGGTTTCGCACGAGTATAAAATACACGAATTAACCTTCCTCTTCCATCATTTTATCTATAAAAAATCGCATCAAAATCTGTTGCGTAGTTTTAAAGATTTAAGCATACAAAGGGACATAGGGACAGAGGAAGCGACTTTGTTTTATACTATGTAGTGATAAACGTCCGAGCTACTGTATTTGCAATTGCCTAACAAATGCCACTCATGAAAGTCGAACCTGAGCCCAATCAATTGCGTAGTGATAATCACCCCAAAATGAGGATGTATGTTTCGATAACCTAAGCAAAAAGTAACCAAACAAAATTGAGCATATCGTAAAACTTAGATGGACTGATAAAACCCCAAAGCTGTAGCCTTTCATTACCTTTAAATCTCTATGTCAATTATACAACTCACCAGCAATCAGTTAAAATCATACTACCGGCCATGTGTCCGGCCAGAACCACCGTAACGACAATTTAAAAGTGTTTGCAATTACGCAATGCTTTATTCGCGTTTTTAATTTGCATTTTTACACATTACGAAGATGATTGATACTCGGGTTTTACACCACGTTGCATTATTTATGGTTATTTCACCATATTTTTTGTTTCCCAATTTTACAGACTTCTTGGTAAGTACGAGGGCATACATGCGAAGGAACGCTAATACTTTTTTATTTAAACAAAGTATTTTATAAAAATGTACGTTCTTTCCATTTTCACCATTGAAATACGGCTTCGTGGCCAAGTTTTACTTATGTGATGTTGAATCTTTTTTACCAGTTAAAATATAAATATGCTATTCGATAAGATGATGTCAGTTCCTCTATAACGTTAGTGATTGCAATTGTAGTATTTCATTTTGTTTGACAAAAGTATAAAAATCGTTGTCTCAGGCTTACCACGAATTATTAAGATTTATTTTTGATATTAAGAGACGATTTTTCTGTCTACTTGCTTACATTAATGTCTTACTGTAAAATATTAAACTTTTAAATATTTTGTTGCTCCCGTAATATGCAATGTAATAATATAAGATACCACCCACCTTAACCAGAGCGATTTTTTTTAATGACAAGTACGTTTTCAACCTTGCAGTTTTTACAACTTCCCCGGACTTTGTGGGCCGAGCAGGGTGTTCAGCCCGCAACATCATTATTTATATGGGCTGAATTATTCCCTACAACGCCAGCCACAAGGGCTGTCTCCCAGGAGACCGTACCTCGACTCGGTGCTGCGTTCTGGTTAATTATCGCGACTGGCGAAAAAGAGTCCTTGTGTAATGTGGTGGTACGGTGTAATGTGGTGTTGCTTGTGCTAGTTGTGTTGGGAGTGGGAGGGAGGCTCGCATTTGAGATCGTTATCGGATCGAGAGGATACGATTGTATGTGACGGGGTCATCTGAATCTAGTGGATACGTCCTAGTCAAATGTTACGACACCAAAAAAGAGCGAATGCTGTCGTTTGCATTAGCATCTATCGTATTCTAAAGTAAAACGGTGGTAAAAACTTAGCATGTACACCGGAAACACAAACAAAGTAATACAATTGTACTTTGTTTGTGAACAATATACATAAAAGAAGCTGCACTTTACTACCCACATATTTGCTAATTATAATATTATGTGGTTACGTGAACTTATGTTACTAATGAGTTTTGCAACTTCTAGTTTTGTATTTTAAATAACAAGAGGAAAACAAAATAAGGACCGGGTAGGGTGCACCGCCAATTTAAGTGCACCGCAATCACCTGTTCCTGCCGCCATAATGACGCAGTCATGTTCCGGTCTGGAGCCTCCCCTCCAGCAAAAGGCACAATAGGTGTAACGTCCCAACCACAGGACACTGTGCCTACAACATCTATAGTGACTATAGTCATTTCTTACCATCAGGAGAGCCACGACTTCTTCGTCCTTGTCCGCTTATCACATTAAATACGATCTTGTTTAAATTCATACGATATCCTTTAATTATAACTATCTGATCGATCTTACCCGAAAGTAATCGAATCATAGTCTACGTCGTGGGTCAACAATACGAATACATAACCAGAGAGAACAGAGAGAAAAATACAAGCAACAATACAGCAAGGTGTCGAGAATCGAACCCGAGCCTCGCGGTTGGTCAGAGGCTGTAACCGTGTTCGCTAACTTCTCAACTAACGAGACAGTTAAACACCATACCATATAACAATTATATAAAAACAGAATAAACTATCTAAAATACGACATGTTTTCTTTTTTGGTTTCACCTATTTAGAAACTTTTTTAATCGCTCGGGTTTTATCTGAGGGTGATATCAGGAGGGTCTTTGATGCCGGCGTGTTTTTTTTAAAAGAGTAATGAATGTGGCCAAACTAAGCGAATCTTCAAAAGAACGTGACTCTTGACACTCGATACTCTCTGGCTGGCTCGCAAGGGACTTGGCGTGAAAATAAGTATCTCGGAACTTTTATACTGCTAAAACGTCTCTAACCACATCTAAATAAAAGTGATAAAAGATATATTATTTTAGTATATCCGTCATACTTACATACAAATATATATTATATACGTGGTAGGTATGTGTTACCTTGTTACAAAGATACGGACGTAACATGTAACGCTTACAAGCAAGCCGATTTACTTATCCTTATAAACAAAGTTTTAAAAAAAATAAGCATATAAAATGAAAGACCAGTAAAATTTGTATGTATGACCTATATTATATGTAGTAATACAACATTTTTCATAGTCCTGATTTTATTTTTTATTAATTGGCTTCTTGGGTAAATTGGAGCATTCTGACGAATCTCAAATTATAATACAATGGTCTTAGTCATGATAATTGCTAATAATTGGCATTTATACATTATATCGACTCATTACTTACCAATGCAAATGTATTATTCTGTGACCTTTGATAATTATATATAATCTGTGATTTGATATAGTTTTTTTTTCGTTTAAAATAGGTATGTTATTGCTTAGGTTTAGATGTGACGTCAATGTAATAAAGGATCTTCTTTTTAGAAGTCGTGGGAATGTTTTATTTTGTGTGAATATAGTTTCATTACAATAACAACGATTATAAAAAAAGACTTTAAGTATATCAATTTAAACTGACTTAATAGATAATTATTGTTTGTGCAATAAACAATATTTGTGTCAGTTTTATGTTACCCATATTCAGGCAGTAAAATATCGCACTTTTTTTTTAAATATTTTCACGCTATCGTTTTCCCATGATACTTGGAAACAAAGATTGAGTACTATTAAACACGCCGTAATTAATGAATGGCCTAGATTATGATTTTTTATTAGAAGTATTACAAATCTAATACACACACTTCAGCCATATTGGGACGAAAGGCGAATGGATTCGGATGAAGTCAAGTAATCCCAATAATAGATGCGAAAGTTTGTGAGGATGTTTGGATAGATGTTTGTTATCTTTTCATCTAAATCTACGAAACTACAAGATGAAACTTAACAGTAATATAGGTACAAAATAAAACATAAATTAAAACTTAAAAACTTCGTACAATTTGGCAACAGAAAGAAGCCGCGGGTTAAAGCTTGTCTTCTTTAAACCTTAAATAAAATCTTAATAAATATTAAACCTAGAATAAAGTACTCCAAGGTTGAAACTGGTATTTAACTTTTTATTACACGGTAGTACAGACCATAATATCCACTTAAGTCCTGACGTACTTTAGTCTCTGTAAATAATAAGATATCACTACAACACAGCCGTATTACGAGAAAAAATTGAACACTAGCCTAACAAATGATTTGCTAAACACTGTCTAAAATTGGATTACCAATCAATCGCTGCTGCCACGTCATCCACGTGTGGCATGTTATAGGTTGGATTTTAATTTTAGATAGAGTTTAGTTAAAGAAGTATTTTGTTTGATATGGTCTAAATAGACTGGCATACATAATAATACGCGCGAAAATTGCTTTTTTGCACAACGGCAGCGTCAACAGTTGCATTTTCACGCCGTGTGAAATTATTTGAATAAGTGTGGGAGATATCAAACCCAGGAAACAAAAATTAGAGGTTAATGTTCTTAAAAGAGCACTGAAAGCGGTTAAATTAACCGTGGATAATTGATACAATCGTTGGCCAAAGTGCCTTGTCTTCTGATACAGTTGCGAAATGTAAAAAATATTAGTAATCACAAGGCTTTTGACCCATAGCCGTCAACTTTACGGTGAAATATAATAAAAGCTGATTTATGCTAAATTACTCATCGTATTACATCTTGGGAACCGATTTTCTTCAATCTCTGAATTATTTCATACCTAAGCATTTAATCTTCTAGTGGTCCGGTGTTGACGTTGACTACATAATATCCCACATTCGAGTTGCTTGTAGTTCAGCAAAATGTGTTTTTTCAATAATCGTACAGTAAAAATGTAACATTGTTTTTTACACTCGCCACCGAACCTGAATGTATTATAGCTAAGGATCATCTCGATCACGTTTGCGTCCAAACAAAAAGTTTTGGAAAGTGGAAATCAGTTCATCCTTTTGAAAGTTATGATGCCACAGACAGACAGATACAGACACTTACTTAAAAACAATCTCGCGGGTAGAGGATGCGTGCCACCCATCGCATTTTTTTAACTAAATAGTTGTACCTCTGATTACCTGACGAAGTGAAGATAATTACTTTTACTTTTACGTAAAACAAATTATGTGGTTTTAAATGTTAATGTTATTTCGCTTAATGAATAATATTTATAACCAGTAATGGAGAAATCGTCATCATGATACCAGCATTATTCCCAGTAATCTTGATATTTGGTCGAGGAAACCCATCTCTTTTCGCTTAGCCATGACCATCTTTAAAAAAGAGTACGTGGATACTCATGTTTTTATTCACACACCTATTTTGATGTTAAAATTCAAGGTAATTCTTGTATGGATTGGTAGACGCATAAACAGAAGTTTAAATCAAGTCGCTGACACCAAAGATAGTAGTGGTGCGATGCTGAAGTTGGAATAGTAACACTTAAGAGTGTTTAAATTTTTCAGCTATATTTTAAACCGGAACACAAAAGTGGCGAGCACAAACGTCATAGCAATCTGTTTGGCATAATGAACAAGTATTTTTAAGTCTAGAAATGTATTCACATTCAGCAGACACACGTGTTTGTTTTAAAGTTAACCTTAGCTCTGCGCCGAAGATATTTAACAAAATCAAGTTCACTATTAATGAGATACTTATGTAAGTTCCTTAAAATATATTTAATATGAGTTTTTTTTTATGAACAGCTAGTATTATTAGATGATAAAGGAGAACCCTGTAAAGATTCACTCGGACTGTTATCACAGCTTTACCTTTATATTCCACTATTAGGCAAAGGTCGACATTATCGTGTTCTGGTTTAGGAAGTAGAATGGCCGGATAATTTCCTTTAGCCCTGCGTTGGCAACAACCATTTAATATTTTTGGAGACGTGTTGTAATCCGTCTGTATGTTTGCTTTCAATAATTAGGAAAAAAAGCCCGCAACAGCCCGGCATGCCACGATTGTGGGACTTAGAGTCTACAGCGAGTTGTGGGTGCCCTGGTTGTACCTCTGCCAAACTTTTCGGGGTATTTAGTAGCGTAAAACGAATAACTGATTTAGATTTCTAAATATTAAAAAAAATTCATTTCATAGGTCACTGGCCTGGGAAATTTGCAGGGAAAATAGAAAAAACAATGCTTTAATTCATACAAACTGTTAGTTGTTGTCAATGTCAAGAGATACGACGTTCGCCGCGTCGACTAGTTATGTATAATAAAAAATGGACTGATTTATTATTATTTATTATTTCTGTAAAAATAGCTGTAATAGCTTAAATTTCGATCTCAGGTCTGAGCCCGTGTCATTAAGTGCCTGCGATTTTTTTATATTTTATAATAGCCGACCCGGCGAACTTCGTATAGCTTGACATGTACAGCTACTAACAATGTGTATAAACAAAATTGAAGTGTGGTATTTCCCATTTTCCCTGCAATTTTCCTGGTTTTTCTCTTTGAAATGAAATGAAATGAAAATTATTTATTTGCGGAATATGTGTGTTAAAAAGTTGTTATAAAGATATTTAAGAATACTATGTTGTATTCTACCACATTGTGGTGTGCAACTTTACATTATCTTTCTCCGAAAAATAACCAATACAACAAAAAAAGAATTACCAAAATTTGTCCATCCATTAAACGTGATCCGATGACCACGCGAAACGGGGATTCATTTTTGTATATATAGATATGGGACCATCTCGGAATCATTAGACATCTACGCTTCAACTTGGACGATTTTCATAGAACGAAAGTTAAATTTCGAATTCGTCGCCTATAAGGTTTTTTTTCCGAATATTCTCGAATACGTTATACGAATAATTTACGTAATATGTATAGATTTAATATACATATTCAATTTTATAATTAAAGCCAAATGTCGAAAATTGAGTCAGATATGGTAATTCCCCTTGTCATTATACCTATGTTCAAAAACATGTTTTATAGGTAATTTTATACATATGTATAATTTAGGCAAAAAATACAATTAAACAAATAATTTTTAAACTCGTGTGAAATAACTTTAAAATATTCGTCCTCACAAAAAATTAACAATGCTGGGTAAAATACCATTTTACTGGCTTCTACCGTGCATTAAAGTTATTTAGCTCTTCTGTGAAATGCTGGTTTTTATGATTATAAGAAACAAAAATTGAGATAAAAAGTAATCTATACCTATCCTTCTACTGGCCATAAACTACCCGCATGCCAAATTTCGTGGAAGTATGTTTATGCTTTAACACGTGAAAGAATAAAAAACACTCACTAGAGTTTTGGCGCCATCGAGAGAAAAGATGGTCAAAGTTTTTTCATAATAATTTAATTTCGCGTTGATATTGAGTGAAATTAGTCAATTTTGGTCGCATTTTGTACAATTTTGTTCAGTGAAAGTGCACAAATGAAATAATCATGAAGAAATTAGCGTATCGTGTATTTCCTCGTTGCCGCCAAATCTCATTACATGAGCTTGAGTAATGAGGCTACCGCTTTACCCAAGAGCCTGACATGACTTCCTGGCGACTTACGACTGATGACTTATTAAATTAATTGATATTGATATAAAAGTTGATGCAAATTTCTACTTGACTAATGGCTAAATACTAACGTGAGGGTCAGAACCTAAAGAAGAAAGAAACACTCACTACTGACGAAACATCTGCACGAACTTTCGCTTAATATTAATATCCAATTATCTTAACGTATTCACAAACTTTCGCATATAGTAATATTATAATAGAATAAACGCCTCAACATTTAGTTAAGCAACAAAATGTTTTAACCGGTCGTTGGGCCGTTCTTGCTTAGTTACATAAACTGTTTTGAAATTAGGACTGAGTACTACACTATGTTCATTGCATGAAATATTAGGAAGTTAAATATTTACACCACTATAGTTCCTATAAAAACCCCGCAACTTATCGTAATATTTAAAATAGCCGTTGTCCTTCTCTATATCGGATAGGGAAAACGCGTCCACTTCCTGAGAAGATCTCGAAAGAAACTCAGGGTGCTTGTCTTATTATTTTTTATAATGTAAGAATTTTTTTTTAGACTTGAACTTATTACCCGCGTAGTATTAAGTTTGAAGTAGGTAGAAAACTTGAGATATAAGTGATCGGTGCCCCGCAGATATATACTGATTTTTTAATTATTTACACCGTAACTGTCTAGTCACTTAACTAAACTAGTAAATTGAACATACATACATACATACATATCTTCACGCCAAGTCCCTTACGGGGTAGGCAGAGAGTATCGAGTGCCAGACCTCACGATCCTGACAAACCTGTCTTGCTTCCTTCACATTCATAACCCTTTTCATACAAACACGCCGGTTTCGGAGACTCTTGACACCACCCTCAGATAATATCCGATTGATCTGATCGTGAACCGTGGGTACCTACATCCATCCACATTCGCATTGTATATCTGCTTTGTCAATCTTTCATCTGTCATTCTTTCCACATGACCGAACCAGCGGAGCATGCCCTTTCGCATTTTAACACCAACACTTTCTTTCAATCCCACTCTTTCTCGGATCTCACTGTTACGATTAGTAAATTGAAGATAATATATACAAAGACAAACTATCAAGATATGCAATATATATGACACGAGTTATTTTATTTTGTATTTGTGTATAAGTGAAATCGTAACAGAGCCGTTCTTGCATTAAAACATTTTCTTAAAGAAAAGGTATCTAC
>NJDC01007639.1:66393-79469 GCA_002245475.1 Calephelis virginiensis
AATATATATGACACGAGTTTTTTGATTTTGCATTTGTGTATAAGTGAAATCGTAACAGAGCCGTTCTTGCATTAAAATATTTTCTTAAAGAAAAGGTATCTACACGCCCATATCATTGTGTTACGTGAAGACACAACCAGGGCCACCTAGAATCAGCAAATCATAAAATATTGAAAAAATATATGTATATTTTCTATAAATTTTTAAAGAAAGAAAAAATTTCGCCCCAGACAGGATTTGAACCTGTAACCTTTCGTCTCTTTTGTTCTTGAATCCTCAGTAGCTCAATTGGTTAGAGCATTCGTCGGCTTGAGACGAAAGGTTACAGGTTCAAATCCTGTTTGGGGCAAAATTTTTTCTTTCTTTAAAAATCAAAAAAAAAAAATCAAAAAATATTTATTCGATTCTTTTTTGTACATTAACACAATGCGATCGGAGTCTCCTTTTAAGTGCAATTTATATATAATTATAGAAAATTTATCCCAAGCACAGGGCAAGTGCTAAAATAAAAATATATGTATATGTTTCATAGGGACGATTCTTGGAATTCTTTGAATTGAACTTTGAATCCACTAACTATTTCTTTGAATTATTACCTGTCAATGCATCAAGACGAAAGTAGAAGATCATTTTTAGTCCAATATTTGAGGTGTTTTATCAAAATCGGTCATGTACAAGTTGGACCAATTTAAATAAGGGTCAAATCGCAAGTGCGTATTATATCGTAAACGTAGCCTATTCATAATTTAGGATAATTTTAATTTTAAAATCTATCCATAACAATATTTCTAGACTCGACAGGTGTAAAACATATTGACTATACTCTTAACGATCAAGTGTGACCAGCAGCTGCAATGTCAACGAATCACGATCACAGTAATTTAAATAACATAAACATTTAAATCATCATAAAATACATAAATTGATATCCTGCGTTTAAATTTGGAGACCTTTCTCTTCTAGCTGATGTTCGCGAACTCGTCTGCGTGTAGTAGAGGACTCTGAATATATAGCCAAATAATCTGAATGAAAAAAAAAAGAAATACAAAAATGCTTTTAGTATTACATCTAAATTTTTAATATCACATTTCTCTTCCTGCCCCCACAATGTTGCCGCTTGCCGTTGACGTGTTCCGGTTCGGAGGGTAAGGTAGCCGGTAAACTTACTTTTGCTCAATGCCTAACATCCCGGCCTTTGGTGCCTCTAGGCGGCGTGAATTTCTTACCATCAGGATTTCCAATCTTGTTTACCTATTCTAGTTTACCTTCCAATATCACAATTAAAAAAATCACATTTCCTATAGTATGATTTGCGTTTCATCAAAACCCGTTTAGTAAAAGTTATTAATCAAAACTTATTTCTTGTTGTTTACATACATATCCTCGATCATTAAAGAAAAAAACAAGATATATGATTTTAATCTATATTTTACTTTTAGAGGAGTAAAGGTGAAGCAATAAAGACTTAGATTCAAGGAGAAATATGATGAAATGGAGAAAATTATTTTAGATCAGCAAATTAATGCAAGTCATTAAAAATGTGACATTTACCGCTTAATGCTGATCATAGACTAGCTCAAGGTTTATTTTAACATTTAACTCATTGCCTTGTAACCAATTTCATCCTCAGAAACGATTTTCAATAATTTCTAAGGATTTCTCATGCCGTGGACTTTCTTCTACTCTGTTGTGGTGTGTAACCCCACAAGGAAACTCGGATGCAGCCAAGTGTTTGAAATTCCTCTAAAAGTTTAGATTCAGATCTCTTTGTTTACATGGACCAGCGGTACTCGCCACCGAGTAACAGTCGTGGGATTTAAATAAGAATATCCGGAGAGAGAAACTCAGCGTGCTTGCCATTTGTTTTAATGAAGTAATTATTACACTTTTGTTGCTTTGCTCTACACTGAGATTCAGCTGACATTTTCTAATTTGTACTTATGAACTATGGAGTGCACTCCCTTACTCGTTTCCCCCAAAAATATTACATGTACTGTTCAAAAGACGTATTAATGTCTTCTACAAGAGTTGGAAACGCGTCGATAACGCCTCTTATGTTGGCTATGGGCAAATGACTATCATGTAGTCCGTTCGCTAGTTTGCCAACTTATAAAAAATCACATCAGAGCAGTAGAACTGAGAACAAACCGGCTCCAATTATGTCACCACATTTGATAATGAGTTATCTTTTCAAAAGATAGCTAATGATCCCCAGATGGTCCACATACATTTTATCAACGTCTCACTAGTAGTTTTAAGGTACACATAATAATGCATAAAGTTTCGCTATTTATTTATTTATTATTATTATTACTAATGATTAGATTTTACCCTCGACTTCACTCGCATTAAAGTCAATGAAAAGTATCCTATGTATTTAATTGTATTGTGTTTAATATCTCCAAGGATATGTTTACAAAGTTTCATGATAAACATCATTTAAGCTAATTTATTAAAAGATTAATATCAATATCGCTTCTGTGGTCTAGCGGTCCGGGTGTTGGACTTGACTGCATGAGGTCCCGAGTTCGAATCCCGGGTCGGCCAACACAAAGAAAATTGGATTTTTCCAATTTTCTAATAAAAAAATGTTGGTCGGGATTGGAAATGTGCCCGGTTGGCGATAGGCTTGCCACCTATCACATAGTGGGACATCACATAGTGTCTTGGGCTAGTCGTGGGTGCCTTGGTTGTACCTCTGCCTACCTCTTCGGGGATATGGGCGTGAAGATACTACTTTTAATATCAATAATATAATATTAGTAAGGATGGAGTTAATAAGGATAAAATCGTATTCATTATTAATTGTATCTCAAAAACCACTAATCGGATTTTGATAAAATTAGTACAGGACAAGCTCGAAATTATGACCTTTCGTTAAAAAAAACATGAAAATTGGTTTGCTATTGGCCAAGTAAACGCGTAACAAACATGTAAAAATAAGAAATTCAGAACCTCCTCTTTTTGAAAATCTGTTAAAACATTATACTTTTTACAAAAGTACAAGATATATATATTCACATACACAATATTATCTAAAATACGTAGAATCGCCATCGGAAATTCGTCTAGGTCAGCCTTTCCCAAAGTGGGCGAAAACGCCCCCTTGTGGGCGCTGGAAGCCTAGAGAGGGGCGGTATAAATCTTGAAAAAAAATGTTTTTTTTTAAACTAGGCGCAACAAATATGTTATTGAGGTTATTGACAAGAAAAAAACGAGGGGGGGGCGCTACAAAACAACTGATTTTCAAAGTGGGCGTTACATGAAATAAGTTTGGGAACCTCTGGTCTAGGTCCTCATATCCAATAACACACCCATCTAAGCACCCTCCATCAAGCACAACAAAACACACTGGAAGGATGATTTAGCTACGACAGCGAAGCATTCCTAGAGAATTCGTTACACTTCACGAACTGTAAATATCTGCAACTGATCTGCAAACAATCAAAATATTCACATACACAATATTATCTAAAATACGTATAACCGCCATCGGAAACTCGTCTAGGTCCTCATATCCAATAACACACCCATCTAAGCACCTTCCATCAAGCACAGCAAAACACACTGGAGGGATGATTTAGCTACGACAGCGAAGCATTCCTAGAGAATTCGTTACACTTCACGAACTGTAAATATCTGCAACTGATCTGCAAACAATCAAAATAAATATAAATATATGACACCTGACGATTCAGCATGACTGTGATTTTGTAATGTGATATAGTCACGCTTGTTTTTGTCAGATGATGGCAGAGGTACAAGTTTGTTTATTATATTAACAGTGCAATAATGTAATATTTGCTTGTCGTAAAAGATGCGAATATTTTAGGAACAGTAAGATTGGAAGATCATACCACGTAGTGATTATACCCTCTTTGGATTTTATCATACCTTTAGCAGTCAACCAAACTTAGTGCTTTCTGACACAACTTTGCAGGTTTAGTACCGGCCGCCTTACTTCTCCTGGCACTATAATGTAGTGCTCGCCATCGTCTTATTAAAACTTCACGACATAGACAAGAAGATTAATATAGGTTAGCAACACACTATACTTAAATTTGTCTGTCTATTTGTTTATGTCATGTAAAATATGTATATAGTCTACGGCAACGGTAATTTTTATAGTTTATTTTTATAGTTTGCCTATCAATAAAAAACTGATTTTAATGAAATTCTCGATGCCGTAGACGTATTGACCGACGATATGCTCAAACTACTTTTATCTAGATTATTGGTTCCTGTGAGATATAGTCCAACCAAGGTCAAAACAAACTTGACATTTATTTATTATTAAATGCATTCAGCAACAAAATTACATAATTTATTTAAAGTCCGCCGAGGTTGTAAAAACGAGGTTACCAACACGTTGGCCATTTAATAAAAATATAATTTATTGATATTGTTTATCTTTAAGGTCGACTGGCACGCTCCTTTATTTGGTATTTAACTTTGAGTTAGCTTCTAACTAGGGTTAGATCACTCTACATTTAAGTTTCACTCATTATTAGATTAAGCCCAAAAACGTGCAAGCAACCCTTATTTAATAAATTATATGTAGCAAAGTACGTATGAAATAATTTTGTAACCGAAAAAAAAAACATTTACATGTTTTACGTGATTTATTTGTAGTTCGCGTCGTTTTCTGAATATTTCTTAAACATAATGTTTATTTGCAATCATATCTAATGTAAAGCATGGTCATCACTTACTTCCTATTTGAATAATTAATGCAAAAAAAACAAATCATAATAATTTATAAGCTGTTAACAAAAGCCATGAAATAATGTTAATGTTAAGTATTATGTACATATTTAAGTCTTAAAAACATCCTTACTAATCTGGATTTTCGCGAGGTTGTATGATTGACGAATGACATTTAAAAACAATTTTACTTTAACATAAATCTCTATAATTTCTTAAATCACTTTATCCAAAAAGAAAATGTATGAAATATTCAAACTCGTCATTAGTTTATCTACTGAATATTATACCTATAGGTAGTACCTACAAGTTTCAACGCATAATAGTTAAGAATTTCACTAAAACATCAATAAGTACCTATTATAACGGTAACCAGTCGCAAAATACTATTAAAGTGCTACATTTTCTAGAAGTAAATATGTCTCTCTGGACAAATTAAATTGATACTACGCCAAAGTAAGTGAATTTTATTCTTGCTTTATGAAAGTCAACGATACTAATTCATACTTAAATGAACTGTTTAACCTGTAACACAAATATTTTCATCACAGGAAGAAGTAACATACCTAAAACTTTTGGGAGCCATAAAAGCATTAGAAGAAGGCCTTACACTCAAACTCCAACCCAGGGCTAGCGATTGTCTCACAAAAAAACAAGTAACAAGTAACATAATATGAGCGGTTGCAGTTTCGTCCGTCAAATAACTTAATGTAATTGAATGGCCGTAGCCCGCTCTGACGACACGGCCGACGCTCCGTTACGTCACGCGGTTACGCTTATATAACTGTTTTCGGCCATGTTACTACTAAACTCTCGCAACGTCACGTGTCATGTGGTTAATTTCTTAGATGTTTGATTATATTGTACTGTTTCTTGTTTTTTATTGTTGGTGTGTAAAGGTCTGAATTTATATACTGTTTATTTATTTATTTAGAGAAAATTTATAGCTACTACATATTCATTATGATACGAGAGGTAGCTATTGACTTTAGAAAAAGTTAAATTTATATCAGAGCTTGTCAAAATTAAAAAAAAAATAAACTCAGTTAGGTTTCCTTCTTTCTTCCTTTCTCGTTACAAAAAGTAAAAATAAACGTAAGAAGAGGTAACAAGTTTATTTTGATGACAACAGCAATCTCTAGTTTAAAATGAATAGTCCATATGAGACATGGTCCCACTCAAAATCACTGTTTTTCCGTGTATTATATTTTACAAGACTATAAATAAACCTCTGTCCATAGATTCATTATTGTTGGCAAATTTGTCATTCATTGCGGTCACGTTCACTGCGATATTTTGATTATCTCTTTCATAATAAGTACGTTCTCGCTTGCTTCAGCCGCGATTTCATAACTATTCAGTTTCTTTCGATCACTTGAGCTATCAAAACAAACATTAGCCTAATTTGTACTTAGATTTAGGTAACCGCGTACCAAATTTCATCACAATCGATCCAGGATTTATAACATCAGTGTGAATTCTAGATATGTTTATTTGACTTGACCTATCTTCTTCTGAAACGTAAAAGTAAGAAGAAAGAAATAAATAGTCTGTTTAATCGATTACCTTTTAATGCCAAGAATCGAAACCAATTTTAAGGCCCCATACTTAGTCAGCCAGAAGAGCCAATCAGCGCACTCCCCCGTTCCATGATTACTATGAAATATTGCGCTCTAAAGTAAACGTCGTAAGCGCCAAATCACTATTTTTGATACTATAAAATTAATTTGAAAAAAAATATAAAAACTGAAACAGTATTCTTTTAGGTATAATACTTATCTATGTTTATGTTAAATCTGGTGTCGATATTTTCATAATTGAAGTAGACAGATGGGTTTTGCTTTCGTAAAAGGGTTAACTTTTTGATTTTTTTCTATCGTTCAAAGTGAAATGAATCGTGTTTTAGAAACACTAGTCTTATAAAGCATATTAATGTTAATCTTGTGTATTTTTGTCGGCAAGATCCATAATTTCTTTGTATGAAAAAAACAGTATATTGCTGACGTATTTTAGCATACATGGCCCCTTAAGGAACTCATTAAAGAGTTATATTAATTTGTGCAACGTATAGCTCATAAAACCTAAACATTAATAAGCAATCATTTCGAGGAACCGTTCACGATATCAATGCGTAATTTTAAAATTACGAAATTTGTGTCAAGAATAAATTGGCCCACTGCGAAGACATTCCTGCGCATGTTCTTAGGACATCGACGTGGGTCTAATTACCCTTTCCTTGGACATTTGGCAAGACTTTAGTCTCGTATTTACCGTACCGCACCGTACCGCTCACACAAGCGAAGATTGCACTAAGTTTCTTCCATATTAGTGTCTTCCAAACAATGAGACCGTTCTGCTTAGCCATCGATACGTATCTTCAGGTCAAGTCCTTTGCGACTCAGGCAGAGAGTATCGAGATCTAAGTGTCATGATTATTTCTGAACTGCCTTGCTTCCTCTGCATTTACGAATATAAACCTTTTCAAGCAAACAGGCCGGTTCCCGATTTTCCAAATCGCTCGAGTATTATCCAAGGACGGTGTCAAAGTTTCCAAAACCAGCATGCTGCTTAGCATTTCACTAAACTTATTTTAGGTTATTTTTTTTATTTAATACACTTAAGTTTTAATCGAGACATAAGTCGTAACATAGTCGAGATATAGAAATGTGTTCTATTTGGTTTATGTGACATCACAAATAAAGAAACAAGAAATTACAAATTTTAAAGAAAACAAAATTTCATCCTAGACAGGATTTGATCCTTTGTTTGAAGATTTTCGTATGTTGACTATCGGCCAATATTAATTATCAATCCTAATCCAAAACTTGCTGTCCAAGATTTATATTTTGATCCATTTTTATGTTATCGCTTGCCAATAGCATATCTGTGGACAGGATAAATATGGCAATTAGGTATGGGATAGGCCGCCGGATACGCAGCTATCTAGATTGCTTGAAATCCATTAGATTGAGATACATTATGAACATTGGCCGTATGTCCACAAAATACCAATCTTCTGAAATTATACTCAGATACTTTAGTTTTGCCATCTGCCATGTCCATGTCTAGTGGTATAAAAGAAATACAGACTGGAAAGTAACAGAGAGGTGAAAATTAACGACGAATAACTCTCAAATGTGAAACATTCCACACAGCCCACAGTACTACTTCAGTTACCTATTGTGCAAGAGCAGCGGGTTCGCACTTACACTTAATGCCAGTGGTTTGTGAGCTAAAAAAGATATTTACTTAACATTCTTTGCGAAATAACTGTACATATAATTTGTGCTTCCTCTGTGTGATACTTATTTATGTATTAACTTGTTAGTACATAGGTATGATATTCCAAAAGATGATAATTTCAAAATAAACTTAATAAGAATTGACCCCCATAAATATAGAAAAAGTAACATAAGACAAGCTTTTCTTATTCGTTTTTCGTCGGGTACTTAACCATTCGAAAGAAGACGACGGCCGAAATAGTGAATATGAGCAAGCGACGACTACATTTTAATATTAGTGGCTTCGCTGAAACACGCACACACACACACACACACACACACACACACACACACACACACGAACGAATTAAAAATAGTTAAGCAGTAATCATATACAAAAGTAATATTATACCCACTAATAATTACTATATATTTAAAATTAATTAATTGCAAACGTCAAGGTGAAGGAGAGAAATGGCTTCTGCAAAATAGTTTTAACTAATATACAAGCCAGAGGCTTCTAATGTATTTTTACACTTGTTGAAACAAAAAAAAAGATTATTATTATTATTAATAATTTTAAATTTCCGGTTTTACGTTCTTCTTTTAATTTAACATATCTCTACTTAAACTTCGATTAAACACACATCAGATTATAATTTATAGCCCTATGCTTAAGTTAACAAGCCTTATCAAAATTGCCACAGTACAAACACGAACAAAAAAAACGAACCCATAAAAATAAAAAGTCAGAAATATCAAATACCGCTTGCTTTTCTCTTAGTCATATCTTTTAAGCGGCTTTATAATACGATGTAAAAATTTAATAGTGGGAACATATTTTAAAATTACCAAAGTAAGCTATAAAATTCTCCTCTCATTGAAGTCGTTTGATAAGATCAAGGAATTGTGTTCACCTCTGGTGGACACGATCAGCAAGTGTTGAGCAACCATCCATCCGCTGGCCAGACGGTTCAGGGTTAATCATGATGTACAACCGTCGACAAATAGCGGATGAGATTACTTTACCTCCATTACGTTGGTTTTGTGTAAAAATAATTAAAATGTCCTTGGCTTTTGTAAAAAGCTCTTCTGTTTTATAGTTCAAAATATATATTTCTGTTCTTCCCACTTTAAATTCAAGTAGTGCATGTCCTGTCTGTCTTAAATCCAAGGTCTTATGCCTTTTTAAATGATAAGACAGCGACGCCGTGTTGGTCGGGGCTTCTTTGTAGAATGGACCATCTGCCTTTCTGTGCCAGACAGCTCGTAAGAGACAAGCATAGGCTTACCGTCACTAGCACCGTGACATCTGACTTGCAGCGACACGCCCGGATTAGTACCACCGCTTTACTTATTCCTGCTGCGCGAATGTCAGTGCTTGCCTCTTGACATTTTCCGGTTCGGAGAATAATGTAGCCGCGACTTTGAACAGATTATCAGTCCACCGGGTGGGAGGTCGTCCAACACTGTGTCCGCGGGGCCGCCACTCGAGAAATGTGCGAGTTTCTGCGGTTCGGTTCAGCGAGCAATGTCACTGCCACTTCAGCTCATTCCAATATCATAAAAAAATAAAGCACACATCTCCCCCGATTGGTAGAAGAGACAACCATGGTCTACACTATATATGTAATAAGATGAATTTTTTGTAGATTTTCCAATTTTCTACTATAAAAATGCTGTTCGGGATTGGATATGTGCCCAGTTGGCGATAGGCTTGCCACCTATCACATTGTGGGACTTAGTGTCTTCGGCTAGTCGTGGTGCCCTGGTAGCGCCTCTGCCTACCTCTTCAGGGATATGGGCGTGAAGATACTATGTAATAAGTGCATCGCTATCCTGTGGCCGGGATGGCAGGCCTATTGTACAAGACCACCGGCTACCCTACCCTCCCGACCGGGTCGTGGCACTTATTAGGGCGTTAAGAATAAGAATGGTGGTAGAACCCTACTCGAATAAGTTGATGCACAGAAATCTACCACCAGTGACCTATTTGATGACCCATTTTACTTATACTTGCTTCTTACGAGCTGGCAGACACAAAGATAAACTGATTTTACATAAAAATAAATCTCTATTCTTAATTATCTTTAAGAATTCCGTTTAAGGCTTCATTAATTAAACGGCCACGACAAGGTCTCTACAAGGATGATGTCTGTCATTTGTTGGGTTAGCGTTTGTGTTTTTGGCTGTCGATAAATTTAGCGACATAGGAATGTGACGAGCCCATTGCTCGCTATTGACGTAATATTTAGGTTACTATAATAGAAGCGCGTATAGCGCAGTCGGTCAGAACAAAGCAGGTTCTCTCGCAGCACGATTTTACCTAACAACAACTAACAACTTCAGCGCTTGCCATTGCCATTTTCTGGGTTATGACAGCCAGTAAAGTTATTTATTTAAAACCGATCTAGACTAAAATGAATGTGCAAAGTTGAACGTAATGCCAGTAAGCATTTTTTCCAGTTTACCCTGGGGCAATGAAGACAAAAAGCATGTGGGTGGTGCATAAGAGTACAAGAAATAAAGAGCATATTTTTACCACTAACCAATTAATTAAAACTGAAATTATCATAAATTTACTAAATTCATAATCATTTATATATTTACCACTTACATGTTGTAAAACTTAATAACTTCATAAATATGACAAAGATTTATAGCAAACTGACATGCGTAAGAGTGTTCATAAATATGCAATGGACTTATACTGTTGTCACAATTTTAATTGTTAGTTATATATTATATAGCGTTTGTATGTGGCGATAAATTAACATAAGTTAATATAACTAGATAAGTGACACAAATTGAATCTAACCCCAAAGTAAGCAAATTGTATGCTTGTGTTGCGGGTGTTAGCCCCCGATACTAATATCTCTGCTAATACATAGAAATACTTAAATAGATACCAGAATAAATTTTAATAAATACTCAGACTTGGAAATACAGACCTCTAAATGTTTATCACACAAATGTTTATATTCATACTAGCTGCCTATTCCGGCTTCGGTCGGATGGTACTTTTTTTGTTTGTAAATTGAGATATAAGCTATCCTATCTTTGAAGTTGGATCAAACGGCACATGGTGTTCAAATTTAAATGAAATCGGTTTAGTAGTTTAAGAGTTACGTTGTTTGTCCCTCCCGAACAAACAACGTAACACAATATATATTAAGATAATTAAGATAAATATAAATATGCGTCGGGAATAGTTCGGTTAGTGGTGCTAGACGATCTATGGATACTGTAATCAAATGTTATGAAATAATATAATTTTAATTTTTATATTACGGAAATTCATGAAGTTGATTTTTAATAAGCATATATTTTAATATAATTTTGTTTAATACAAGCTTAAAATGTAAATTTCACGGCGCCCAAATGGCGGAATAACCTAGAACTTTCAATAAGATTTACATGAAAACCGTTTACTTTATTCATCCTATTTGCAAATAATAATTTGTACTGTGCTTCAACTAGCCTAGCGTCAGGGCTCACAATTTTTGGATTCAAAGATATAGGATGGGGAAACCCGTAGATTGTAGATATGCATACGAATCCTAAAGTCAGCTAAAATAACGATTTTTTTTTATGATAATAGAAGGCAAACAAGCAGACGGATTTCCTGATGGTAAGAAATTCCCGCTGCCTAGAGACACCAAAGGTGGTAATGGTGCGTTGCCAACCTGAGGCCGGGATGTTAGGCCTCGAGCAAAAGTAAGTTTACCGGTTACCTTACCCTCCGAACCGCAACAAGTCATGAACGTCATGTTGGCATGACGGCGGCAGACATAGTTAAGACAAGCCTCGCCTTTTACGAGCTGCCTGGCAGGAAGGCAGATGGCCAATTCTGCAAAAGCGAAGCACTTGTTCGCTATACTTGTACCTTTATATCTGTGTTATTTGCCCAAACATATTTATTAATTTGTAAAATTGTACATATGTCAGCGTTCATATCGTGGAAATATTTGATATGTTTAAAACTCGTGAATATTATTAGACTTGTTTGTTAACCTTCTGCAATTTGCTAAGGTTAATGATTTGCATCGGGTATTCTAAATTTATTAAAATTATATTGTAATAGTATTGTATTTTTTTAAATATTACAATTTAAATTGTTGCGGGAGGCAGGTAAGCTTGCGGACAAACTAATTTAAGGTTTTTGCAAAGCTTTTTGTTAAAAAATTGTATATTATTTTATTAAATAAATGGAAAAAAATAGTTCAAAATTTATGTGCAAACTCTGCACTTCAATCACAGTTGATCAACGAGTGATATAATGACACTATTCGAGTTAAGTACACAACGAAATAACAATTCAGTTATAATCCAAAAATAAGCTTCCAATCCGAGTTCATATGCTAAACCCAATAAAATTACAAATATATAAAAAGGGTAACGCGGCAGAATCCTATCCGGGTAGCGCAGGAATCTGTCGCCTTACCTATTCCTGCCGCCATAATGACTGCCATGTTCCGGCCCGGAGGGTTGGGTAGCCAGTAAACTTGCTCATTTGGCCTAACATTTCAGCCACAGATCCCTCACCATCAGGGAACCATGAAAAAAGAATGTAATTTAGTCCAAACTTCTTCAAGGATTTCGAAACACTTTCATTTTGCAACATTGTCTAAATAATTTCTGGATCACGTGTAGTTGCTAGTTGCGATGGAACTAAGGTAGTGATATTCCTTGTTTAATTATCACAATCATCTTATTTTTTTCTTGTTGTTACAGGACTTTATTAAACCGAGCACAGTGTCGACTCATAATAATCTATAAATGAGACAGTATGTTTGTTTGTTGGCTTGTCCTTATTTCATGTTACAACAGAGAGATGTTATGGTTTAATTTTCATATGGGGAGATAGTTGTGAACTGAAATGAGTTCCTGAGGGAAAGCGTAACAAATTTAAGACGAGAATCGCTGCGTTATAAATTCTGTATTATGAAATGTCAAGATAAACGTCGGCCACATTTAGAAAAGCAACACTAGTAAATCAGCAAGTGGTTCGACTTTTTTCCGAATCGAAAATTATTCTATTTTAAAGTTTAAAGCCTCTGTGGTCTAGCGGTCCGGGTGTTGGACTTGACTGCATGAGGTCCCGGGTTTGAATCCCGGGTCGGCCAACAAAAAGAAAATTGGATTTTTCCA
>NJDC01007639.1:98015-209680 GCA_002245475.1 Calephelis virginiensis
ACTAATTACTCTATTATAAAAATTCTTTAAAAATAATAAATTCTTGGACATATTCACCTATCGTGGTAGCATCATAGTCTTTGTTTAATTGTTTATATAACAAGCTTACTTAATTGTGGACTTTAAGAATAAATGTAATAAATAAAGAATTTTTTTGACCAAAAATAAGAAATTTAACACAGCGAACAAGCATACTCCTGAGGGTAAGAGACGACCGTAATCTCTATAGATTAACACACCATAGATGTTGTCGGTGCGCTGTTGTAAACAGGGAGTACGGCCAATTGTGCAAATCTACCGGCTACCCTACCCTCCGGGCCGGATCATGAAAGTATCATGTTGGCGGCTGGTATGGGTAAGACGTTCGCTCCCTACCCGGGTAAGTTGCTGTACAGCATCCTTCCACCAGTGGAGTTGTTGGATACGACCCGTGTAATCTATGAACGCCGCTTTCGAAGTGCCTGGTAGGAAGGCAGATGGTGTATTCTTCTTACCAAATACCTACAGAATGTTTATTTTTTTCAAAAAGTGTTAAATAACCATTGGACATCAATGGCTATTAAATAATAAACTACGATTTTTATTTCTACGACACAATTATGTTAGTAAGTATCCACGCGCCCATATCCCCGAAGGGGTAGGCAGAGGTACAACCAGGTTACCCACGACTAACCGAAGACACTAAGTTCCACAATGTGATAGGTGGCAAACCTATCGCCAACCGGGCACGCATCCAATCCCGAGCAACATTTGTTTTTAGTAGAAAATTGGAAATACCACATTTTGTTTTTTTTGCCCGACCCGGGATTCGAACCCAGAACCTCGTGAAGTCAAGTCCAACACTTGGACCGCTAGACCACAGAGGCGATATGTTAGTATGGAAGTGTTAATTACATTTAGACAGATTTTATTAACACAAATAGACAGAGCTTCCTAATGGTCACAATAGTTACTAGAGCATGAAAAATGAGATAATTATTCTAGTTTACGTCCGCCGCTTCGGACGTGCTTCGATCGGTGGTATATCCGCTCTTTTTTTGATGAAACGCAGGATAAATTTAGACTAAGCAGAGCTACCGACATTTCGACTGGTGGCAGAGAGCTATTTAGAGATGGGGATCCTCCACGTTGCCTGTTTCAGCCGCCATAATAGCTTTCAGGTACAGATAAACAATGGGTGTAACAACCCGGCTCGCACCTTTTTTTTGCATTGGAATTTTACATACATATCTTCACGCCAAGTCCCTTACGGGGTAGGCAGAGAGTATCGAGTGACAGACCTCACGATCCTGACAAACCTGTCTTGCTTCCTTCACATTCATAACCCTTTTCATACAATCCGCCGGTTTCGAAGTCTCTTGACACCACCCTCGGATAATATCCGATTGATCTGATCGTGAAATGTCAGCCTTGGTATCCCCGGGTACCTACATCCATCCACATTCGCATTGTATATCTGCTTTGTCAATCTTTCATCTGTCATTCTTTCCACATGACCGAACCAGCGGAGCATGCCCTTTCGCATTTTAACACCAACACTCTCTTTCAATCCCACTCTTTCTCGGATTTCATTGTTACGAATTGGAATTTTGTTGAAAAATTATTTGCATTGGAAGGCAAACAAGCAGACGGATTTCCTGGTGTTAAGAAATTCACGCCGGCTAGAGACACAAAAGGTGGTAATGGTGCGTTGCCAACCTGAGGCCGGGATGTTAGGCCTCGAGCAAAAGCAAGTTTACCGGCTACCTTACCCTACGAACCGGAACACGTCATGAGGTTATGGCGGCACGAATAGGTAAGGCGGTGGTACCAAATCCGGGCAAGTCGCTGCTAAACTCTACCACCTAGTCAGATGTCACGGTGTTAGTGACGGTGAGCCTATGCTCGCCTTTTACGAGCTGCCTAGCAAGGAAGGCAGTTGGTCTATTCTACAAAGGAGCCCGGACCAACACGGGGACCTGTAGCACCTTTGGTGTGATAAGGCTACGGTTGACTCTTACCTCAAGGGGAGCCGTGTGACTATCCATTATCTTATCTTATAAAATAAAATTAAGTAAACAAACACTAAAACATGTTCCTCATGAAGAATTCACGTAATTCAAACTTGTAATTGTTATATAAATATCAACATTTTCATAAAACACACATAAATTGTTTCCCTTAAATATAATATAAATACATATTTGTAAGTGAGACTGTCAGTTCAATAACCCCCTACAAAACCAATGTAATTAACCATTTCGATCAGCTTTCAAACAAAAAAAAAACGATTCGAAATCGGCTTTTTGTTTAGGAGTTATGATGCTATGCGCAGACACTTACACAAACACACACAAACTTGTAACACACTTTTTTTCGTCGGAGGTTAAAAAGTACTCAAACTGCTAGAAACCGACTTCAATTTCTAAATGTCTTCTAAATATACGAAAACAATTCAGGGATGTCCTCGATTTAACTGAGAAACGACTTAAGAAAATAAACGTTTTTTCAAGTCAGTTAAAAATATATTTATGTAGTGTAGAACACTAACGGACGCACTCAAAAACATCAATTATATTTTAATAAGTCATTAAGGCGACATTTTCGATTCAAAGTAGTAAAATAATGATAATTTAAACGCTAATTGGCTTCTACAAGCGCAGCCCTTAGACTAATGGAGCATTGCGCACATATATGTGTATGCGCCATAATAGTTTTATCAAAAATTACAATAAATAAAATAATAATAAATAAATAAATATCCCTGGACAATTAACACGAATCGAATTCAACCCCAAAGTAAGCAAATTATATGCTTGTCTTTAATAAATCAACGATACAAATACATAAATAGATATCAGAATAAATTTAATAAGCACACAGACCCCGAAATGCAGACATCTAAATACAGACAGACAACATATACATCATCACACAAATGCTTGCCCCGTCCGTCTGCTGACCGCCTTCTAATCTTATAAAAAAGATATTTCGATGCAAGGGAAAGGTGAATTGAACAAATGAAAGAAAAGTACCCTCTTACTTCACCATATCATTGGCATGTCAATTCTCTCGCAATACATAACAGAAAGAAATAAAAATAATCAAACGTACATCTAAATAATTGATACAGCTAAATATTAATCAAAGCATTGTTTAGTCAAAAAAACATAGATTACTAATACAAATAAATTATTGTCACCCTACGGAAAGAATGGTAGAATAACGAACGAATGAAAAGATAGAATAGTTCAAACAACTCGGTTATTATCCGACGATGGTGTCTAAAAAAAACCGGCCTGTTTTATGAAAAGATTTCTGAATGTCAATATAGAGGACGTTAGGCAGGTTTTAGGTATCATGGCACTTGGCACTCGATTCTCTCTGCTTACTACAAAGGATTTGGCGTGAAGATATGTGTGCATGTCATTGTCAAAATGAAATACAATTACTATGAAGACAAATTATGAGATGAGGTGATAACATAGGAAATTATTTTAAAAAAATCAAAGAATGTAAAATAGCAAGAAGACTAATCCTTCAAGAAAAAAGTCAACATTATCTTCTGTTTAAAGTATTGTGTGTTTCCTCATACCGTAAATGTTATAGACCAAATAAGGTAAATTTAGCCTAGATTAATTGAAGATCAGATCGTTATCTCATAATTAGTTCCACTTTAAAATTTTAGAGTTAATTCAATTCTTTTATTAAAAATACAACTATTTTGTATACATAAAAAGCAGATTTAGGACCTTCAGTAGACATTTTTCCTCAACACTCTTTACTCCTAATTCCTAACTCCTCACTTCAAACGGAATAATAGCTTAGGGTTACTTTTGAATTGGACATCATGCTAATTGTAAATTGGAGTCGTGTATGTCATTTTAGGTACTTTTGAACACAG
This sequence comes from Calephelis virginiensis, assembly GCA_002245475.1. NCBI lineage: Eukaryota > Metazoa > Arthropoda > Insecta > Lepidoptera > Riodinidae > Calephelis > Calephelis virginiensis. Next base: position 101,899 of record NJDC01007639.1, read on the forward strand.
TACTATCTGATTATTAACATTAAATCACCAATGAATCCAACGAATCGGATAAGTTAATTTATTGTTTACTATTAACTAAACGTATAATAATTCGCCAGTATTGTATTCAAGAGAACTTAAATTGACAATGGAGATTCAAAAGTAACCTTCAGTTTCAGTTTTTGAAGTTCTTCGCAGCGTTGTGTACTTTTTGTGATGGGTCAAAAACTTTTAATCTCGCGTCAGGATACGTGACCTGATCGGAAATTCCTGTGACAGAGGACTTGTTTCTCTGTCTGTCTCTCTCTATTTTTTTTCATGTTTCTCTGTCTGTCTCTCTCTATAAGAGAGATAGAGATAGAGATTACTAGAGATTGAGAGAGAGAGGGGGGGAGAGGACTTCGTTCCATCCGGGTGTCCCTTGACACTGAGGTTTTTGGTTAAATCAATCCAACTAATTTTATAAATGCGAGAGTTTTTATGTTTGTCTGTTCGTTTGTTACTCCTTCAGGAAAAACTGCTAAACCGATTTTCATTAAATTTGGCACACACATAGAGGGTAACTTGGACTAACATATAGGATATATTTTACCCCCAAAAATGTTCCTGTGGGACCATTAACCACGCGGGCAACAGCTAGTAATTAACGAGTGTGGATATGTTAACCCTAACATCATTTCGAAAAATTACAATAGTGATAATAGTAGCACTGGCCAATTAAAAATAGCGATGAAGATATGTTCATAGACGGAAGCAAATTCAAAAATAAACTTCTTTGTTCAAATATTCGAATAAAGAAGTTTATCTGCACATATTAGACATTGAACGAAACTAGTTCTGCTTTCGAGTTGCTTCACGTATCAACAATTACAAGTATTACTAAAGGACGCTAACTCATCAGAGAAAGCCCATACCACGGACGACCAGACGAGAGGTCACTTTCCATTTAAATTAGCAAAGTCATCACGATTTCAAGTTCCCACATTTTTTACAGTAACCGGTGCTTTCTGTGGGACAAATCTATGATAGAGTAATATACGAGTGACCCTGAAACAATTTCTTCGTGCTATTTTCTTTTTATTTTAGACACCGGACAATAACATTCCAAATTTGAATTTCAAAAGTTTTGGTTTCTATTTTGATGTCATATTTATATTGTCCATCTCTTATTTTACACATGTGTACAAAAAAATAAAAAAAAATACTTGTTTTGGAGTGTCCAAATCACGAAAGTCAGAAATAAACCAATTGTTATATATTTGCCGTCTGTGTCGTCTAGTAGTCCGATAGTTGACTGGACTACATAAGGTCCCGCGTTCGATCCCCGGGTTGGACAACAAAAAGGAAAAGTGTTTTTTTTTTCAATTTTCAAATAAAAATAACGGTGCCCCGGATCAGATATATACCCGGTTGGAGATAGGCTTGCCATATATTAATTACATTATGGGGCATAGTGTCTTTGATTAGTTGTGGGTGCCCTGGTTGTACCTCTGCCTACCGTTTTGGTGATATGCACTTAAATATACTTTTTGTTTGTTGAAATGAAAAAAAATGGTATTTATTTAATATGTAAGTATTGAAATATTTTATTTTACCAACATGTTCTACCACAGTGTGGTGTGCAAATATTTTAATATTTCATAATTACTTATTTCTGTTTAATACAACTTAATAATTTATTAAGTTAATTTTATGTTATAAAGAAAGGTATATTCACGCCCACATCCCCGAAGATTTAGGCAGAGGCACAACCAGGGCACCCACGACTAGCCGCAGATACTACTAAGTCCCACAATGTGATAGGTGGCAAGCCTATCGCCAACCAGGCACTATCCTATCTTATCCCGAGCAACATTTTTTTTATTAGAAAATTTGGAAAAAACCCAATTTTCTTTGTGTTGCCCGGGATTCGAACCCGGGACCTCATGCAGTCAAGTCCAACAACTGAACTGCTAGACCACAGAGGCGATATACCTATAACATGTGATATAACTATAATATGTCATATACCGGTTGGCGATAACCGGGCACATATCCTATCCCGAGCAACATTTTTTTTATTAGAAAATTGGAAAAACCCAATTTTCTAATTGTTACCCGACCCGGGATTCGAACCCGGGACCTCATGCAGTCAAGTCCAACAACTGAACCGCTAGACCACAGAGGCGACCACAGAAGAATTTTATGTTATGATTAAATTTTAACCTACCTACCATAAACTACCACCATTTTCTAATTCAAAAAATCAGGAGAAGAAATGGCAAAACAAAATTTAATGGGTAGTAAGTACGTTATAGATAAATAAACCGGTTTGCTGAAATTTCAAAAAAACACTAGCAAACAAAAATAAAATGAACAACAAAAAAAAAACTTTATATAAATAGAGAAATGTAAGTGACTGTACACTTTACAACGGGTTGTCTATTGTTTGCCCGAAGAATATATGCCATATATTCAAATGCCAGAATTTAATTTATCCGAATTTTTCCTTGCCCGAATGTTTTGTTGACCATAATATACTTGTGACATACTCTTCTTCGCCCTAAAATTAGTTTCCAGAATGATACGAGTGTCATACGTATTGTTATCCATTTTATTAATTGTAATAATATTATTCAACAGATTATTTAAATGCCTTACAAAAATTTGTATTTGCATTAAGTAAAAATGTGAATTGTAATGAAAGTACCACAGTACTTTTATGCATTTCTAATAAATAGGTATATGACATATTATAGTTATATCACATGTTATAGGTATATCGCCTCTGTGGTCTAGCAGTTCAGTTGTTGGACTTGACTGCATGAGGTCCCGGGTTCGAATCCCGGGCAACACAAAGAAAATTGGGTTTTTTCCAAATTTTCTAATAAAAAAAATGTTGCTCGGGATAAGATAGGATAGTGCCCGGTTGGCGATAGGCTTGCCACCTATCACATTGTGGGACTTAGTATCTTCGGCTAGTCGTGGGTGCCCTGGTTGTGCCTCTGTCTATCTCTTCGGGGATAGGGGCGTGAAGATACTTTTTATAGTTGTTTTTATATCTAGTACACATTTATCTAGTACCTCTTTATACGACCAAAGTCGCTTCCGTTCAAATTTAACCTAACGGGTTTGTTCTAAAAAGCGATTAGCTTTCTGGCACTTCGCCGGCGGCTGCCGCGGCACGCTTGCTTCGTTCGCTCGGCTCGTGCGTTGTCTTTTGTGTTTTAACTTAACCAAGCCATACCTAAATCTATTGATAATTTAGTATAAAATTAATTTATGTTCTTTTTCTATAAGTTATTTTGATGGTAAATGCTAACATAACATGCTAACAAATGACATTATTGAATTTGACTTTATTGGAAACAAAGTTTCTAGCACGTGACTAACATAGTAAACAATGAGTAACACATATGAAATTATGAAAAACAATATTATGTCTGTTGACCATTATAGCAGATGAAATTATGGCAAATGAAATTCTGGCAAGCGGGTGTAACCGTTTACAACGACATTAGCATCCTTTGTATTCGGCGATGTGTTGAACGCACACTATCTAGCAAACTAAGAGACAGAACTTACGGAGTGATTTTTACCCGCGCCCGAGGCGGTCGCGGTTTTGCGATTTTATTTCAAAACTCACGAGATTTGATCGTTGAGATCGTGAAATGTGATCTTACTTTTTTCATATAAATCTACATTCTACGGGACCGCTGCGGGCGCGTTTAAAAACCGCGCCGTGAGCTCCTTAGCTTAGGAATGGTTTGTCCCTGCCTTAGCCTACTTCCCACTAATACCAGCAATTTGCAACTACCTTTTGTCTGAATCGCCTCGTGTTCCAAACAGTTTAGAAGTTTATCGCGATCTCCACCAGTTACGTTGCTAACTAAATGCTGGGGTGATAGCTGCTTGTATGAAAAATCAGACATACCAAAAATGTTAAAAATGAAAGGCTCTTGCGTAAGGAAGTTTACCAACTAATAAATTTGAAACTTTTTTTATACGTAAATTACATGAAAAAAGTTTAACTTGTAAATCAAATATTTCCGACCATGCTTTTAAAATAGAAATTTAAAACTATATGTAAAGTGTCGGGTCATAATTCAATAACACTAAATTGACGCTAACTGCTCCATAGTTATTCAATATTATAGACTTTATTGCAATACCGATAAGAATTACTTATACGTTACGTACGTTATAGTAAAGATAGCTCCCGCACTTTCTCGGAAGTGGTAACTCATATCGAGTGATTTGAACTGACTGATTGGAACCATTTTTTTGTGTGATGTGTTTATAAAAAAAAAACTATTGCACATATTTATAACATTCAGTATTAATACATAATACTATATAATATTAACATTGGCATATTTTGTTTAGAAACTGGTACTATTTGTAGTTTTTAAATAAAATATGTTAGGTATTTCCTCAGCTCAGTAATACGAAGTTAAACAATAGTAACCTTAGTCATTATACTGAAATATAAAACTCTTTCGTCATAATTAAATAAAATGTCTAAGCCTGAGATAACAAATAATATGTATAGGAATCACACCGAACAACAAATACAACAATAAACAAACAACAAAAAGAGCAGCCCGACGAGTCTTTATGACAGGAATGTCTCGTCTATAACATCTAATATCTTAGGTCAGTGACCTTCCTGACCCACATTCTTTCATTTATTGTTATAGACTAATTAATAGCTTAGTAATAACATACTGCTTAGATAGTTACCATTTTTTTAATAATATGAATTAAGTATACCAAATTGCTATTGAATAAAAATGAAATGATTTAAAACTACATGTAGGTAATTAATTGGTTTCTTGTTTTTAATTGTAGTTACAAAATATATAAAATTTTTAAAGAAGGCGTACCTATGTGAAATAAACTTTTAAGATATCCTTAATTTTCTTCTAAGTAACATGTCCCAAGTATTAGTATTGGCCTCAAACATTAAATCGTTTTATTTCTGGATTAATTGAGTTTATTTATTTTTTCTTTTCTCCTAAGTTCCAAGTATGATTCGAGACTACGTGTGTGTCCATACTTTGTGTACCTGACTTTCGTGTGACGACAAATCTCTGCGGCGCAGTGAAAGTAGACCCTTACGCAATGCCGCTTGGCCCAAGTCATCAGCTGTCGGCGCCACTGTGTCAAGTTCAAGTTATATAACACATGTCGGTATAATTACTTGCAGATTTGCGTAATTTTATAAAGTTAGAGGTCTAAGTTAACTATGTGCGTAACAAACTCTAATGTGTAATCTCAAACTAAACGCATTTCCAAGAAATTAATATTGAAATAGCTAACGAATGGATATTATTGATTAATTTTAAAAAGTTTTAGATGTACAATGGGTCCCACTTTAAACACATAGATAATCTTAAAATAAAAAAATAGTAACCCTCAACAAAGCTCTTATGTAATCTAAGAACCATCCTTAATTACGTCTACTTGCAAACAAAAACATCTGCATCGAAATCGGTCCATCAGCTCAAAAATTATGATGCCACAGCCGTCTATTTGTGTATACACACTCGACAGGATATAAACTTCAAACTTAACTTGTCAAACGTAACAAAAATGAAAAACAATTCAAATAGCAGCCCTATTATTTCGTCTGGGGTAAAATAGCTAAAATTTTGCTATTCCGAAATAGATTTAAGATTAAAAAAATATTTTAATGACGTACGAATGTTTCAAATTTGTTGATCGCCACTAGAGTCTTCCTGTTTAGGCTCACTTTGTCAGTGTAATTAGTAAGAAACTAGGAAATATTTAATTGAATCAGGTGCTACTTTGCGGAAATTCATTATAATAGACGTAGAGTAAGCCTTCATTTCTCTAATTCCGCTGAATTAGGAAAATAAATATTCTTCATCTGTTAACTAGGAAATGTTTAAAAACCAGAAATTAAAAATTTATACTACAACGAATAATACGAGTAATTGAAACCTGCTGCAGAAATAAATTATTTTTAAATATACCTTATATTTCTTTTTCTTTTTCTTTCTTTAGGTTTTGGCAATCTCGTTAGTATTTTGCCATTAGTCAAGTAGAAATTTGCATCAAATTTTATATCAATTATAATTAGTCATCAGTCATAAGTCGTCAGTAAGTCATGTCAGGCTCTTGGGTGAACAGTGGCCTTTTTACACAAGGTCATGTAATGAGATTTGGCGGCAACGAGGAAATATGCGATACGCTAATTTCTTCATGATTATTTCATTTGTGCACTTTCACTGAACAAAATTGTACAAAATGCCACCAAAATTGACTAATTTCACTCAATATTAACACGAAATTCAATAATTATGAAAAAACTTAGACCATATTTTCTCTCGATGGCGCCAAAACTCACCTTATATTTCTATAGTTACATAAGTTTTGGAATATTAACGGTCACATATTCTTACCGTCTCATTAATAAACATAGATTATAATCCGACTTTTAAGTTGACATTATTACACTGCATGTTGACTTAAACCTTTGAGAACTTTAGTATATGTTTATTAAGATGTTTATAGTTTATGTCAAATTTAAGAAACAAGTCTCTTAATTTTTTGGTATAAATAGCGTTACATACTTAGTATTGAATGCTTATTACAAAAAAATGCTTAAAATATGTCTCAAGTTTTATATTTAGGGAAAATTTGGTATCATAGTTCATTTTTGTGTGAGAAGTGTTTAGGTCAGCTAAATATTTTTATCTTCATGCAACCTGCACTAATGACTCAGCGTACACACACAGCAATAAAATGTACAATGAAGATTCTACACAACCATATATCGTAAAATTATTACTTAGTTTGGTGAAGTTGTAAATACCACGAATTTAGCAACATATTAGTCATTTCGAAAAAAATTATTATATTAGGCAATTGTATTATCTAATTGTATATTAGGCAATTTAAATTGTATTAAGTAGCTTTATTTTTTTTAATTTAATTAATTTACACGATGATCTCTCATTTCCGTCTCCAACCCCAAAGTAGCGAAGACACCTTCAAGTTCTTAATTAGCCTAGTAAGCCTGCTGAACTAGCTTTAAGAATACCTATTACCCTACTCCCACTCCTCCCAGCCTGCTACCAGTAGGTCGGATGATGGCAGGCTTCTCGTATGTATATATACTACTTATATGTCTATGACCATGCTCTCAGGGGTTCAATATCGCTGGGCCCGGGCCCGTGCCCTTGCGTAGATCGAAGTCATCAAACAAGCACATAGTTCTTGATCTGGGTTGTTATGCCTATTTTACAATTCTACCGGCTATCCTACCCTCCAGGCCAGAATATGAAAGGGTCATTATGGCGACAGAAATACTCGGGAAAAATCATAATTGTAACTCCAAAAATCCGGAATAAAAGTTTACTTTTAAATGTTTACCCAAAAATTTTTAATTGCAAAATGCAGCCATCAAACACAATGCTCTCCTGATGTTAAGAGATAACTGTTGCCTGTATACACCATAAATGCTATAGGTGCGTCGCTATTCTATGTATATCCTGGGTGTTAGGGCCCAATGTATGAATCTTTCGAGCCTACCCTACCCGCAGGACCAAAATGTGACTCTGTCATCGTGGCGACAGGAAAAGGTATGGCGGTTAATAGCTACTCGGCAAGTTGCTGAACAGCACTTTTCCACCTCTGGTCTTGTTGGTTATGAACCTTTTAAGTTTTACTCGCCTCTTGAGAGCTGCTAAGCAGATGGTAGATGGTCTATTATATACAGATGATGGATTGGTACGGCCAAAATGGGGAAAAAATACATAGGTACAAATACATATTTTTACATCGTTGAACATTTTCAGATTATTTAATACTCTACAATTCTATAGAGATAACTAATAAAAGTAGTCGTTGTTTCCATACTTGAATCGAAATCAAATTATTAAATTAAATCGAAATTATTTAATTTGCAATTTGTTTGCTTGTGCTCGGCTTTCGTGGAATGCAGTTGAATTCTCCTGATGATGCTTCAGTTGCGAAGCGAAATAGTTGCTGTGTTTTTAGTAGTGTGTGTATTGTTGGTGCTAGTAAAATAGTTTAGTGGTGTGTGTTTTGTGTAGTGCTGGCTATGTTTCAGTCTGTGGCTTCTTATAAGTCCAATACATTCATAACTCAATGTCTTTCCTGTTTCTTTTTTTTATAATACGTATACATTTTAAAGCAGGAAATCGCAAATTAAATATTTGTTGTGGATTTCATTCTACACAGCTTTATTTTCTATTACATCTCGAAATATGTTTAGTAAAAGTTCCGCTAATTATTTTGAAACATGTTTAATATAAGTTCCACTAATTATTGTATCCTGACAAGTTTGACATGTCTCAAATATTCCCTCTTTTTTGTTTTTTAAAAAAGTAGCACATAGCTTAAATCAGTTAAGGTACATTGCATTGGCACCATTTTAACAGTAAAAACATGCTCTTGTTTTTAGTGTAACCTAAACTATCATATTTTATAGATGAACAATTCATTCATTTATTTTTAATACATTTAAAGGAAACAAACCTATTTCAATTAACGTAAAGCAAATGCATCAAACTAAGTGTTATCATTCTTTTTCTTTCTTTAGTTTTTGGTATTCGCGTTAGCATTTTGCCATTAGTCAAGTAGAAATTTGCATCAAGTTAACCGATTTATCAAAATCGGGTTTCAATAATTCAAAATTAGTCACATAAATAAAATAAAATAGTCGTCAATAAAAGTCAGTCTTGTCTTGATTAAAGCGGTAGCCTCATTACTTAAGCTCATTTATAGTGAAATTTGGCGGCAACGGGAAAATACACGATACGCTAATTTCTTCATGGTTACTTCATTTGTGCACTTTAACTGAATAAAATTTTACAAAATGACAGCAAAATTGACTAATTTCACCTTCTTCGAAAAAACTTCGACCATCTATTCTATCGATGGCGCCAAAACTCTAAGTGTTACCATTATATTATAATTGATTTCGCAGTTACTACTATTTAACAACTTATCATAAGCCTTTTAATCTAGCACAAAATAATAGCTTTTGAAATACAAATTTAATAGACAGGAAGCTGAATGTTAATGCCACTTCCAGTTATAGTGTCTGGTACAGAATATTTCTTATTATATGTACAGCTATTCCGCCTTTCTCTCGTCGTTAGCACACAGAAAATTCTCCTGTGTAATAGCTGCCGTATCCGAAACAATACCTGTGCTATAGAAAATTACCATAACGTGACATTCGTTTATTTGTTTTCATTGCATACAAATTTATCTTTTTGTAATATTTTAAAGAAAGATTTTTAGAGAACAAATAAAGGAAAAAGGGTTACCAAAGATCACTTATCCTAAATCACAACAAAAGAAAAAAAAGATGTTTTTTATTGTTTTCTATCATAATGTGTTTTATATATGACTAGCTTTAACCCGCGGTTCCGCTTACGTTTAAAAAACATATTCTCTGTTACTTTTAATACCTGCAAAATATATGTACACAGTTTCATTATGATTGGTTAAGTAGTTCTCGCGTGAAAGTGTATATATGACACATTCAACATACGAGTATCTTTCATTCTTTACAATTTTTACAGACGCGCCAAGCTTCTTCCACATTTATTACATACTATTTTAACACTAACACGCTGGTTTCGGAGACTCTTGACACCACGTTTAGATGATACCCGAATACCCGTGTCGAAGCAGGGTCGGCACATTTGAATTCGAAAGCGGTTTGTAAAAAACGTAAACTTTTAAAACATAAACCTTAAATTGGATTAAGTACTATCCGTGTCCCTTCGGATCCACTGTGTAGTATGGACTACCTGCCTCTCTGGCTGGTAGCTCGATAGAGGCTATACAAAATGTAATGGGTTAACCAACCAGGCAACTGATGGTAGAGGGGTGTGCAGCAACATATGACTGTCACGTGTCACCGATCCACCCTCTTACCCATTCCTGCCATTACAATTACAGTATATGACATTGTTATGTTCCGACCCAGAGAATAGGATACCTAACACTCCAGCCACAGGTAGGCTACAGTTGTCTTTAACTTCCCGGAGAGCCGTATGCTTGTACGCTATCTTATCACATAAAAATGTTTTTTTGAATTTATAACTTTGTGGGCGCCCTTGTAGTAACTCTGCCTCCCCCTTCGAAGATACGGACGTAAGGATATTTTTTTCTGTACGTTACAAGGATAGTGTATAGAATAGAATAAAGTAATATTTTACTTCACATTTATGACGCGTTTGGATAACTATAAAGTCTACTATGGATAGGAATGCAGCATCTTACTGAGAAATACCGATAAAAATAGAAGGAACCCATTGAGGATTGACGAGGCTAGTAAGAGCACTGGGTAAATGAGTCATTATCAAGAAGATCACTGGTGATTTAGTACCGTGACGTTACTCGTACAGGCAGGGATTCACCGCTTCATCTATTCCTGCTGCCACAATAACAGTTCATGTTTCGGTCGGTAGAAACGGTAGAATAACTGGTGCATAATTGACCTACAATCCAAGCCACGGTACAGCAAAACATACATCGTGCTTAATGTTTATAGGGCATGGTTGTCTCTTACCATGAGGAGAGCTGATTACTTTGTTAAATAGAATGTATTTCAATGTAACTAGTAAGAAGAAGTCAAGAATGTAATTAGTAGAATGTTGCAGTACTCCGGGTACCTTTAACCAATATACCAAATGACTCTTTCTTCATTCGAGTCTGAACTCAAAGTCGAGTTGCAACCGCCCCGTATAACTAAACATTCATATTTCTGCAAACTCATAATTGTAAATATACTTATTACGCCTATTAAAATTTGTAACTCTATCACTGCTGTAACAACATATGTCATAAACAGAACTGAAGCTAGTCTTATCTTACAAAGCGATATGTGCCGAGTAACCTTAGGGTGAAGGAGACAATTTAAATAATTAAAAGTAAATTAGGTACAGGGACTATTATTAAATAAATATTAGCTGAGCCGGCGGATGTTGTTTCGTCTTAACTACGAAAATGTTTAAATCCGAATCTCAATCAAGTGACAATTATGTACAATTTATCAATATTTTCGTTTAGTTTTTTATATTTCCTATTGTTTCTTTTAATTTATAAGAAACTTCTCCTCGCAGTAAGTAACACAACAAAAAAATGAAATAGCCAAAACGGTCCATCCGTTCACGAGCGATACGATGACCAAGGTAAATAGAGGTTAATTTTTATGTATATATAGACTAGCTGTCCAGGCAAACTTCATTCCATTCATTCAGTTCAAATAGGAAAAATTTAAAAATTAGATAGAATGTAGAAAATTTAGGGTTGTACGTAATTTTAACGCTACATCAAAAAAAAAAAAGTTTTAGTCTGAGCCACCCTTTTCCCTTAGGGAATGACCTATAAATAACAACCTATTCTCAGACCTACCGCTAGCGTGCGTGTAAATTGTTCTTCAAAATTAGCTTAAACGTTTAAGAAGAGTATGGTAACAAACACTGTTACATGAAAGTTTCAGTTTAAGCGAAGGATCTGAAACATTTGAGCCGAATTCAACAACCAAGTTTAATTTTGATCGATTTAATTTGAGTTTCTGAGTTACAAGTTAACCCGACTTTGATTTAAATACACTTCTTACGTTATCTTACATAAAACTGATCAAAGCCAAAAATCAAAACAATTTTTCTGAATTAGAGTACATGAAGAGTTTTGGCGCCATCGAGAGAAAAGATGGTCGAAGTTTTTTCATAATAATTGAATTTCGTGTTAATATTGAGTGAAATTAGTCAATTTTGGTGGCATTTTGTACAATTTGTTCAGTGAAAGTGCACAAATGAAATAATCATGAAGAAATTAGGGTATCGTGTATTTCCTCGTTGCCGCCAAATCTCGTTACATGAGCTTGTGTAAAAGGGCCACCGCTTTACCCAAGAGCCTGACATGACTTATTGACGACTTACGACTGATGACTAATTAAAATTAATTGAAATTGATATAAAATTTGATGCAAATTTCTACTTGACTAATGGCTAAATACTAACGTGAAGGCCAAAACTTAAAGAAAGAAAGAAAGAAAGAGTACATGAAACAAAAAAAGACAAAATCTGATATGTGGTGTGGCGGTCCAGGTGTTGGACTTGACTGCATGAGGTCCCGGGTTCGGGCAACAAAAAGAACATTTGTTTTTTTTCAATTTTCTAATAAAAAAAATGTACTCGGGATTGGAGACGTTCGGGTTGGCGATAGGCTTGCCACCTATCACATTGTGGGACTTAGTACCTTCGGCTAGTCGTGGATGTCCTGATTGTGCTTCTGCCTAGCTTTTCAGGTTATTTGCGTTAAGACACTTTGTGCGCGTTTGTGCGTGCGCTAAATTTCATCAATTTCTTATTATAATTAAATTTGATTTTGAATTTGCTATTCGTCTGTTACAACAAAACGCAATTATGTAAACCAGAATAACAATAAACGTAGACTGAAGTTAGAATAACTTAAATTAAAAATGTTCATTCTCAACGTGGTGACTTCGCCACCCTGAAAGTACTAATCTGATAATATTTTATAGGTGTAGAGGACGAAGGACATAGGTATCCCAATGGCCTATGAATCATAGATATTTAAACGTCGATTGCAATGCAGGTTAACGATAATATTTCAACATTGTACGTTCCGTGGTCGCCCGCGGTGCCGCGGCCGACACGTATTCATTGGCACATCACTACGCGAGGCACATCACTATTGTGATATTGTCATGAGACGACAGCTTGTAAACTAGTTTCAACTCATATTAAAGGCAAACACGCAGACGAATATCTTAAGCTTTCATTACACACGAGGTCTTGCTGACAGTTTTCCACAGTCATAGCTATGTCTGACGTAAGTCATGTAAGAAGGTGACTGATTTGCAAGATATCGATATCATTGTATTAGTTGACAAACATTTAAACGTAATTAATGAGTGATAGAAATAAGTGACGCTAAACAAAATAAAGATGTTGATCGGATATTACCTGCCTGAGATGTTTATCATGTTGCCCTAGTAAATTTTACCAGACCAATCCATCCACGACATTGGTAAACACATTCTGTGCTTAGCAATGTCGTCGTAAATGTAAAGATGTCAAAAATTGTATGGGCGAAGATACCAATTTGGGAGAATCCTTTCAGAACTTTCCACCTTATAATAAATAGGTTATTGATATCGCCTAATACTAGTTCAGTCAACTGAACTGGACAACTGAACTGGACAACTGAACCAGTGAGAACAAACCATCCTAATAATTAAAAAAATACTAAATCATCGCACGAGCGGGTGATAGAAGCATCACATTTAACTGTGTAAAACCTACAGAAAGGACTACTTAGCCGCGCCGTAAGTTACATCTGGTATAAGGGAACGGGTAGCCAATAATTGTATGTCGTCAATAGTTGGCAGCATACGATTACTCGTTATAGTTGCTAAATGTTTATTCTTGTTAGGAAATGGACCTGCTTGGTAGTCTTCAATTCCTATTAAAGTAGAATGGCTGGAAGGCAGTTAACCTGTATTGGAAAGGTATCCCGCAACCGATGCGATGAAAACCCATAACTTTGTCTACTGAACTCGACGGGCCAGCGAAATGCTGATCAAATGCGTTACCCGACCTTCAGTTTCCGCATTAAAACACAATCACATTCTCCGGCGCGAGCGCAGGTTGAAATGTAATCTATATATAAGTGGGTTGCGATATTTTGCAACGGTCCAAAGCAATTTGCTATTCATCACACAGAATCGGTGAGGAAACCAGCGTTTCTTAATATACCTGAAATCACGTTGGCCATGCCTAGAGCTAGACCTGGCTGTCAGCTTATCAAATATCATCAATCATATTTTTGCGTTACTTGTGTCAGGTTTTTATCACAAAAAGCTAAAATTAGGTAGAAATTTATCACTGTTTTTTTCGAAAAGTTTTGGCAACGCATCGTTAATCGCTTCGTAAGTGTTTGTCTGTGTGAGAGTCTGTGTGTGAATGTGTGTGTGAGTGTATGTGTGTGTGAGTGTACAACAAGCAGGCGACTCATAACGAGACAGCTGCCGCTTGTAGATACCATTAACTTACTGTCGACTCCAGCTTATTGGCCATAACATACCCTTTGCCTTAACAAAAATTCAGCACCAACTTTTAAATCTATATGACTGACGCACTATAGAACCCATATGGCACTACTAGAGTTAAAAAGCTCATTAGCAGGCAATGAGATCGTCACATTCTCATACCAAAACATTTTGTCAACATGCAACTTAAAATGTGTATCAATATACAGGACTACTTTGAAAGGACCGGCCAAATTTTAATATAAGGGGGTTAAGGCTTATATAGTAATGCATTTTAAATATTATTGCCAAATTGCAATATTTACTATTATAAACATTCATTTAAAACAGACCACAAAAAAGCTTCACTTGTTGTTACGCTATGACGTTCCTAGTACAAGTCATGACGTTACCAGGCTGCGAATTTGACTGTGGTCGGTTTTAATCATGCATCTGTATTTTGCGTCGGATAAAAATTATATATTACATTTTTTTATAATTTTTATTTACTTCATGGATAGAAGGGGTTATGAATTCCGTCCTGTTTCTCAAAATTTGGCCGGTGCTTGTAAATGTAACCCTATATATTCAATATTTTCCTTAAGAGGAACCAACCAGTATGGTAATAAATAAGTGGTGTTCAGGAAACACTCAATAGCGACCTTTGATGATAAGCGGTTTTGTATTATCAGCTGAAGATCTATTTCCTTCCGTAATCTATTAAATTAACGGCTTTGTTGATTAAAGTGTGAAGGCACTTGAAAGTTTCATTTGCCAAATTCTATTGAAAATAAAACAAATAAACGTGTCTTATTGGCGCTTAAAATTATACATCTAGTACATACATCTAGTCGCCTCTGTGGTCTAGCGGTCCGGGTGTTGGACTTGACTGCATGAGGTCCCGGGTTCGAATCCCGGGTCGGCCAACAAAAAGAAAATTGGATTTTTCCAATTTTCTAATTTAAAAAAAAATGTTGGTCGGGATTGGAAATGTGCCTGGTTGGCGATAGGCTTGCCACCTATCACATTATGGGACTTAGTATCTTCGGCTAGTCGTGGGTGCCTTGGTTGTACCTCTGCCTACCTCTTCGGGGATATGGGCGTGAAGATACTTACTTTTTTTTTTAAATTATACATGATTAAAAATAGGTAATTACGATCATATGCTCTATCTTTTTATTTACCAACCCCTGCAAGATTAATCAATTAGTCTGTATCAAGTATAAATTATGTAATTATTTGTTATGTAATTATACTAAAAATATTTTAATCATTTATACAAAAACTAACATAAATTTAAAAACTAAAAGACTTGTACAAAAGGACAGGTTATCTCAGATAAAGAGATTTCTTCCAGCTCACCCAAAAAGGAGCTCATAAAATAACTTAAATGGTAGACTTACAGTGCACAATAAATTAAGCAAGAAAAAAATTGATAACTATACAGCATTTATATTTATATATGTTATATATGTACAACATACCCAGGACAAAAACAAAAAACAAATGATATGCCCAAAAAAAAACCATTAAACGTGCGTACATAAATACATACATACACTTGCATTCATTACAAAAACTTGTATATATCTCTGAGAATATATACAAGTTAGAGAATATATACAATACAAACACGAGTATATAAACTACAAGAACATAACAATGTAACTGATGGTGTGAAAAAAAAAGATGACAAATTACAGATTTAAGACACTGATAAGTAATGATCTCTTAAACGCTTTTTAAAAAACAGATAAAGATGGGCTATCACGAATACTGTGTGGATTTATATTGATTTCTTAGAAAAGTTAGTAATAATGGTAGTACTAGTAATAATATCCAGTAATAGATAGTTTCATATATATTTGATCAAAGTCCGATTAAGGGTTTTCGAATGAATGCAACTCAAAATGTGTGGTTATAAATTTTGAGTCTATTTATCCGTAGAGTTAAGTTCAAGTTGTCACCTAATATGTTCCTCGCGTCATAATCAGATCGCGAGGTGACAATTTTAATAAAATTACGTAAGAGGGTTAAGAATTTGGCGTCGTTGTGGCAAGACATCTTCAATGACATCTGTGGCAGCCTCGTTTGCAAAAATATGTATAATAAAGTTTACATTAATTTGAAAATTAAATAGAGGGCAGAACTTACGCACACAGTGGCCGCGAAATTTTAGGAAGCACTTAGCGAAAATATAAATAAATATCTGATCTACAACATTGGCCTTGTACAACATGTTAATTAATTAATTATTACACATGATTGACAGTTTTTTATGATCGTTCGAACTTTAGAAGAGATACATTGGCAAAAAAATTAATACTAGGTATCACAAGAATTTAACTTCCTACTTCCTTATTTAAAAAAAATACTGTAATGTAAGTCAGTAAAGTTGTAAATACTTCGAGATTAGAAACATGTTACCTAGTCAGTTATTACGAGGAAAAACCGGAAACATTTGTACAGTACTACGAAGATGTCGAATCCGTATTATTTTTTTTTTGTTTATTCAGAGCAAACCGTCTGAATTTTCTATTCAATACAACGACATCCGGGATTGTATAAGTTCCCGTTTGTTTGGCCCGATAGGTTTGCCATCTATCACTTTGTGGAACTAACTAAGCAGTGTTTTCAGCTAACGGTGTATGCCCTGATTGTAGCACCCAAAGAGTATATAAATACTATTTTGTATGAAGTTTGGCTTAAAAGACACAAGACACTTGACAGCAAGTAACAGAGTCTGTTAAATAACATAGTGCAAAGGTATAACCCGTTTAATTTGAAATTAAATCTAAAGGCATTCAGATTTAAGGCAACTAGTGTCATATGATTTAGGTGAATAAAAAACATAGCAAACCTAATATATTTTTTTTATATAAATATTGCGCCAAACTGGTAGCACCGCCTAGGTCTGAACGTGACCTCTGGATTGCGGACGTTAAGATACTTATTTTTTGATAATAAAAAAATACCACACATTTGTAGAAGTAGTATCTTCACGCCCATATCCCCGAAGAGGTAAGCAGAGGTACAACCAAGGCACCCACGACTAGCCGAAGACACTAAGTCCCACAATGTGATAGGTGGCAAGCCTATCGCCAACCGGGCACATTTCCGATCCCGACCAAAAATTTTTTTTAAATTAGAAAATTGAAAAAATCCAATTTGTAGAAGTAGCATGAAAGCCGCATAGCTCTTTTATCGAATAATTTGCTTACTAACTTGATTTTTATTTCAAACTAGCTGCTACCTGCGGCTTCGCCTGCGTTTTCACAGAAACCCGGTGTGCGATCGGGATTAAAAATAGCCTATATGTTAATCCAGGTCACAATCTATCTGTCTTCCAAATTTCAGACAAATCCGTTCAGCCATTCGAGCGTGAAAGAGTAACAAACATCCATACATCCATACTTACAAACTTTCGCATTTATAATATTAATAGGATACAGGTTTTTTTCTTTCATCACATGCTAATTTCGGACAAATTATTTTAAGTTTTTATGTTACTTTCTTGATATTCCATATAATCAATAGTACCGTATGCTTCTGCCTCACTTATATCAAATTAAACGTTCGCAATTCAGTACTTCGTCATAGCAATCTTTCGAAGTTCCGTACATATCGAAATTATGAATATTCTCAATTCTAAACTTCGTCAAGCGTACCTTCTAACTCACGTAACTCGTACTGGTAAACATTATAATAACAGTACATCAGCATTTTAAACATCAATTTTGAGTAGTGCAGACATTAATTGGTCTTACTACTGTTATGTAGGAATGGAAAAACAGCAAGTTTGTCATGTTATATGTTACCCATTCGAGGATGCAATTGCCCACAAATATATTTTCACAAGAGGAGAAACCATTATCGCCCCAGAATTGCTGACAACGCCATATATCTGTGACAGTTGCATGTAAGCGTGTATTTCCCTTATTTATGGGTAAAATGACTCTCCTTATGATAAGAGAAACTCTGACCTTGTATACAATCTTTCTTTATGTTAATACATACAACAACAATAATACATACAATACCTGAACAACATGTATGTTATAGTTGTGGCCACTGACCAACATCTAGAATCCGCCAAAGGAAGACCCGGAATATTTGCCGCAAAGCACTATATCACCAGATAGATCAGACCAGATGCCTTGTTTTTAGTCTTGTTGGTCTCTATTTAAGATCAGACGTCCTATTCCTATGAAACTTATCCTAATGAGATCCACTAAGTGCTTGTCTCTCAATGTCGTTATATAAGGATACCGACAAACCAGATAGACCACATTTTTATATATATTAAAATGCAAAAACATTTGGTCACGTCCTGGTCAATGTTTGCTTGCTATAAAATGAACGAGGACACAATGTTGACACAAGCAAAAATATAAAAATTATTTATATTGTGTGACCTCTAGTGTTTGTTCTTGACGGAAAGTATTATTCTCTTGGGAAATAATTAAATAGTCCTTGACAAACCTTATAAGTTTTTAAATGTGATTTTGTAATTGTTACCTATGTACGTTAGGGTAGACTCTTCTCTCTAGTTAAAATATTTTGCTTTGTGAATTTAAACGATTAGACTTGTTTTACTTGGAGCTGAATGTTAATAATATTAAAAGTAAAAGACCCCAATGGTGCGATGTACAAACAGAAAAAATAATTGATAGAAGAAGGTGATACGTTGTTGTACTTTTCATTTCCCATGCAAAAACCACTGAGTAGAATTTTACCAAATGTTGTGTTGTTGTAGGCAGCAGCAGTAGTAGTAGTTTTGTGGTAGCTGGGATCAAAATTTGGCATACCTTTTACTGCGGAAAAATCTTTCGTTCCCGTCACTAGCCAAAAAGTCTTTCAACTTGTGTACAAAGTCAAGAGAAACAGCTAGTTTGATATAATACACTTTATCGAAAAGATTGGAAAATAGCTTGGAATGAGGATACGTATATGTATGTTTGTATATTTCTGAAAAAAAAAAGTGTGTGTACTCATGTACGCACGTAAGAAGTTATACTTCTTTGGCGTAACAATCCAAAAATACATAAATATACATAAATAGCATGCAACAATAATTAAAAATCATAAAATATAATTAAAATAAAATTTGTTTTTGCGTCATAAGTTTTTTTTACATATCTAAAAAAATAAAAAGGTTCACAACTAACTTTAGGGTGTTGCTTTTTTCTGTCGGTAGCAACTAACTTCAGACTGTCACATTTATCTGTCGGTGTGCGCGCCAAAAGAAGTATAACTTCAATAAATCTGTAGTAGTTATTTAGACGTGACAGCAGAAACAAAACAATATATCACAGTCACACTTTTACTTACCTACTATACTTTTATTTACACAGATCATTGTTAAAAGTGAAAACTACTGAAATTAAAATAAAATGTGGTGAAAAATAACGCCAATAAAACACTAACATAATGAAAACCAAGGTTTTTAAATTTAGTATGTGCAAAGTATTTCATGTTTTTTGTTTTCACTATGTTACTATACTAGCAGCCCATACCAGCTTAATTTTTCAGTATCATCTAAAATCACTCTATCTTTTAAAAAAGCGCATCAAAATCTGTCACGTAGCTTAAAAGATCTAAATACACATAGGGACAGACAGCAAAATAAGCGGTTTTTTATACAATGTCAAATCACGACAATACGAATACGAATACGAAAAAATACGAATTTACAAAATGTCAATAACGACAATAAGCCTTGAATTAATTTAAAGACATTTTAATAAAGAATAATGTTGCAATGACTTTGTTCGTCTCAACACAAAATTTAAAAATCCGAATCAGACAATTAAAAAAAACATCGTAAATGACAAATTGTCCCACAAACATTATTTAAAAAATATGGGATAAATAACCAAATATCCTATTATAATATTATAAATGCGAAAGTTTGTAAGTATGTATGTATGGATGTTTGTTACTCTTTCACGCTCGAATGGATGAACGGATTTGTCTGAAATTTGGAAGATAGATTGTGACCTGGATTAACATATAGGCTATTTTTAATCCCGATCGCACACCGGGTTTCTGTGAAAACGCGGGCGAAGCCGCAGGTAGCAGCTAGTCCTTTCATAACGGAAACGTACGTCGTTATATCTGCCCTTATTGCAAGTTTCAGCAAAACTCATTAATAACTGGTTTCGTCTAGTAAATGGATTTTAGGGTTTCCGGTCTGGGTGTTTATTAAAATTATTCTGGTATGTATCTGTTTAAGTATTTCTATGTATTATAATCCTTGACTGACACCCGTAACACAACCTGCACCCACACCCCCGTGGTGGTCCGGTCTCCTTTGCATAGTATAGACAATCTGCCCTGCCTGTCAGCTGGAAAAAGGCACAGGGTTACAGTCACCAATACCATGACATCTGACTAGGTGATAGAGTTTCGCTACGACTCTCCCGGATTGGTACCATCGCCTTATCTATTCCTGCCGCCATAACGTCAGTACTTGCCGTTGACGTGTTTCGGTTCAGAGGATAAAGTAAACTTGCTTTTGCTCGAAGCATAACATCCCGGCCACAGGTTAGCAATTCATCATTACCACCTTTAGTGTCTCTAAGCGGCGAGAATTTCTTACCGTCCGGAAATCCGTCCGCTTGTTTGGCTTGTGATATCATAAAAATAAAATAAGCATATAATTTGCATACTTAAGTGTTAAATTCAATTTTGTGGCTTGTCCAGGGATATTTATTATTATTATCCAAGAAGCATAAAGAGCAATTTGACACCACCCTTCGATTATATCCGATTGATCTGATCGTGGAATGTCAGCTTTGGTCTCCCCGGGTACCTACATCCATTCACATTCGTATTGTATATCTGCTTTGTCAATCTTTCATCTATCATTCTTTCCACATGACCGAACCAGCGGAGCATGAACTTTCTATTTTACAAATAAGTAATAAATAAATAATATTGTATATGTTAACTATGTTATTGTTTTTGCAAGACTTATAAAAATAATCTAAACGAAATAATAACTTTTAATTGAGAATTACTAACTTAATACGTAAAATCATAACCAATGGACGACACTTATCTATGGTGACAGCAAGTTTATCTTTTAATGATAAAATTAACATATTAGGTATATTAGCTACTTCAGCAAATAGGACCCCAAATTCTCCGAAGCTACAAGCTATGTATTTTATTAACTTACTAGCCAACCCGGCGGACTTCGTATCGCTTGACATTAACAAGATTATTACTATTTATATTATGAATATAAGCTACTAAAGTTTGTAATAAAAAATATTTTTTTAGTTTAATTAGTTTTTCGTTTTGTTACGTTATACTAAGTATACGTACATATAGACGTTATAATATATAGCTATATAATATGTAGATTAATTATTTTATGCCACTTTAAACTTCAGCATCTGAATTTAATTAATATTAAGGTGATAATTATTATAATTTAAGTATTATTATAAACCCAACAACCCAAAAACCTGTTGAGGTACACGTAAGATTTGAGTTGTGGTGACATTCAGGTATTATTTATTTAAGTTTGAAAAAAATAAGCAAGTCCTAACCTATACTAATCCCGGATCCATAATTGGCGATGTTGCCAGTCAGTAATAGGTTTATACATATTCCTAACATTCCCAACATTTTCCTATCGTGTTAAGGCTTATTTCTTATGTTTATGCACTATCTTGCACAGTCCTTCTCATGCCTACGTATAGCTGGGAATAGCTCTACCTATACCTATTTAAATTTATTCTCTTATTATTTATATAAGTAACTCTCTTTTTGTGGTTTTAATATAAAAAACGTGAAGAATAAAATGGCGACCCTAAAGTGACAACATTACCTGCCGCGGAACTGGTATCGTGAGGCATCAGAAAGCATGACTTCCTCATTCGTCGCAGTAAGAAAGCAAACTTGCAATCCTTGAACCCGCAAAGTTCATTAGCATTTTCAAAGCAAAAGGTCGCCTTTATTACAAACTGGAATGAATATTTAACTGGAATAAGGAAAAAACTTTCAATTGCGTGCACATCTATTTTGAGATCATATCTGGACTAATAAATAAAATAATAATACAAAATGACGGATAAAAGATTGACGATGCGAATATAGGTAGATGTAGTAGTCCAGTAAAAAGTTAAATGAAACCATGATCTGACCAGTTCTGGCGCAATGAGTAAAAATGTGTTTATTAATACTTAAATAATGGTATTATGAAAGAAATTTTGATTTAAATTAAGAGGAAAGGGATGAAAAAAATAAGAAAAGGGTTGAAAAATGCTTTTTTTTAAATAACTTCATAACGGTAGGAAATAGAAAAAAAAGGTTCAAGTAAAAGTTATAGACAATAAAATTCTACACAAAAAAGTTACTCTTCATTTTTTTGTTATCTGCTTTAGTTTAGCTGCAAAAAATAAAAATAAAATTTGCTTTGTAATTATTTAATATCATTATTTAAGTATTAATGAACACATTTTTACCCATTGCGTCAAAACTGGTCAGATCAAGGTTTCATTAACCTTTTTACTGGACTATAGGGACCCGGGGAGACCAAGGTGTTATCCGAAAGTGGTGTCAAGAGTCTCCGAAACCAGCGTGTTTGTATGAAAAGGGTAATTAAAGTAGATGAAGCCAGACAGGTCTGCCAGGATATTTAGATCTGGCACTTGATACTTGATACGGGACTTGGTGTGAAGTTATGTATGTATGAATGTATACTAAAATAAATATAAACATAAAAAAACTTTATTTCTTAAATTATAAAATATAAAGAAACTGTGCCAATACCAGTACCAAAGTTCACAATATGGCTGCATGTTAGTGTATTTGTTAGCGTGTGTGTTACAACACTTATACACATACACATATTTTACATATTAACACATATTTTAACCAACTTAATATCGATTATCAACGTATATATAGTATAGCCAGCAAACTTACTCGTCCAAAAGGCTTAAAGTCTCTGACTTGTTTTGCACATCTTTTTTTTATGTCTTTCACCACCAGATAATACATTTGCTGCGAAATATGAACAGTATTTTCTTTTTATACAATATAAAATTTATTTACGGGTATTTCGAACCAGTGTACGCCGACCTAGTGTGTTTGGTGACAAAATGTGTTAAATAAAAAAAAAGTGTGTGTACTCATGTACGGACGTTAGAAGTTATACTTCTTTGGCGTAACAATCCAAAAATACCAAATAAAAAGGTTCGCAACTAACTTCAGGTCGTTGCTTTTTTCTGTCGGTAGCAACTAACTTCAGACTGTCACATTTATCTGTCGGTGTGCGTGCGCATCGTAAAAATTCACTCTCATAATTTTTCCCAATCGCGCCAAAAGAAGTATAACTTCAAAAATGCAATTAATAATTGTAGTGTAAATAGCCAAAAACTAACAGAAAGTTTTCTTTCCAGTGGAAGATGCCAGCGGCAGGTACACGTCTATGTTCTACTGGGGCAACAACTACTGGACCGGCTCCGCGGAACTCTGCAAGATCCTCAACAACCAGCACGCCCCCCACCGCAACCACAACCGTACGTACATACACAATTTTATAACTTCTACAAACATTAAATATTATAAATAAAACTTTAAAAGAACTTAGTTTGTGAAATTAAAATAATCTTCAAAAATAATTCAGAGCCGATTTGTCTGTATGATCTGTATTTTCCATATCATGAAAAAGTGCTGAATTAATTTTAAACACATATTTACTGGGTGAAACTACCTTAAACCAGCCAACTAAGCAATTGGTACAATTTAACCAATATTTTTTACTTAAAATATCAATTTGATAGCAATATTTGTCGATTACATGCAACATATTTGAATATTAATGTATGATACATGTAATTTACTTCATAACAATGGCTTTTGAGACAACAAGATGTTTATACCTTCCTAATGCCAGTCTCAGACACTTGTATAATAACGAAAGCTCATGAAAATAAGCTAACAAATAAGGTAATGAAATTATCCCAATTGTTTAGTGGTCCACTTCCTAATTGTATAGGGTTTAAGTTACTTAGGTGGAAGTTCTCCTTATTACAAATTCAATTCATCACTATAAAGTTAGCTTTAAGTCCGACTCCGAAACTCCTCAACTAACGAGACGAATGCAAAAATTAATTAAATCGTGACTTACCGTCCAAAAAAGACATCAAAATCGGTTAGTTATTTATCTAATAATCATTCAACAAATGTCGGAAAAAAAAATACAGCCTGATAGATAATATCTTTCTTTTTTGGCGTCAGCTAAAAATATAAGTAATTTACTTATTTCAATGCAAATTAAAGTAAACAAAATGTATTAGTAAATTACATATTCTAGTAATTTAAGGAAATACACAATATGTGATGTATTTGTAAACATGTTAAATAAATTTAAGTATGTAACACATACCTGCATCAAAACCAACTTTTACTAGATGTACGTTTTTGATAAACAAAAATTTAATTTAAAATATAATTACTGACTAGCAAAACAACCGAAATGACATAAGATTCTTATTTATGAGTGTAGTCAACTAGAAAATCCTATTTCGTGATTAATGTCAATAACAAAATAAAACAAAGAAGCGCAGTAAAACTGCAAAACCCAGACTCCTATTATAGTAGAAGATCCGAACCTACTTCGACTTACACCGAGCTTATAATTGAACAAAACATATTTCATAGTCTAGTACAGCCTTTCCCAAAGTGGGCGATAACGCCCCCTTGTGGGCGCTGGAAGCCTAGAGGGGGGCGGTATAAATCTTGAAAAAAATGTTTTTTTTTTAAACTAGGCGCAACAAATATGTTATTGAGGTTATTGACAAGAAAAAAACGAGGTGGGGGCGCTACAAAACAACTGATTTTCAAAGTGGGCGCTCCATGAAATAAGTTTGGGAACCTCTGGTCTAGTAAGTATGTTAGCGGTCCAATTAAAAGTGGGTTGCCTAAACAAATCCTGGACCGAATATTATTAATTATTAAAAAAACTGTTTTTCATGTTTTCAAAATTTTTTCAGGCAACCCTAGATATCAACATCCTTTGAAAGTAACTAACATCGACATTTATCTGTTTATACCTAGCTGGCAATCCAGATAAATAACAGGCAACCCAACTTCTGCAACTTCGTCTTTACTTTAAGTCGGGATAAAATCTTAATATTGCACCAATTGATTAATAAAAAACATTTTTAAAAATAAAATAAAATCCAGGTTTTTTTAGGCAACCCATTTTCAATATAATATTTTCTAATATACTAAATTTGCTATAAAACCGGTTTAATCCTATTGTCAGCTCGGTGTAGGTCGACCTAACTTCGGATCTTAGACTATTATTTATTTTGTTGCATTTAAAAGGAAACGCTACCCTCTTTTAAAAATGTTAATGCATTTAGTATTGAATAAAGTATTTTTTATTCTTTTTTTTGACTTACACCTCGCGGTTTGATAATATTTTGTTTTGGTTTCATACTTTTCTTTTCTAGTTGAATCATAATAATATTATTTTGGGTCTACCTCGGAATCATGGTTTACCTTTCTAGAAAAGAACCATCCAAATCGGTCCCTTAATGATCGAGTATTCGCGTAATAATAATATCTACGAAATAATACAGTCCAATTGAACACCTCTTTTTGGAGTATTTATAAGTAAAGAAAATGTAAGAACTCTACCGTTTCACGTTAATCAAGTTCTTATTGGCGATATTCTGCGAAAGTTTATCGGCTACCGTAACTTCCAGAACAGAACACGACAGTAGCGAGCACTGACATAAAGTCAGTTATGAACAATACAGCCTCTGGTTAGCAACGCACTATTACAATCTTTTGACTCTTTGTTCTTCTAATTTCTAACCAGCATGAAATCTGATTTCTTGTTGGCCTTCTAATATCTAAGGATCTATCTTCTGACGGACGCGGACGAAATTTCCTCGGACGGAAGAATAATTTCTGTACTCCTCAGAAAGAGACCTCACCGACTGATATCGTTCCGAGTGAGGTTAACTACTGAACCTAGCCTTTGTAAAAATGTCGTATGGTATAGTCGGGTTAGGTCGAACGGGTTTTTTTTTAACAGTATTTTTTAATTTTTGTAACAGACATATCGAGGTGTGTCCAGTAGGTAATGTTTGTTTAATGTTCTGGTAATTTCCTGGTAAAAAATTAAAACAAAGTTCGAATAACGAATTTTTGTGACAAAAGACAGCAAACAAGCACGCGGTACAAGTATGGTAAAAGATAACCGCTGCCTATAGATACATGGATATTGAAGGTGCGTCGCTGTCCTGTAGCTGGATTTTGATGCGGTTTTTTTAATAGATAAAGTGATTGAAGAGAAAGGTTTATATGTATATTTCATAACTATAAGACTAGTACATAAAAAGATTTTATTTTATAAGTCGTATAAAAATGCCTAAAATCACCAGCGTATCAGGGACGTTTGTCGTATCTATGAAAAATATTTAGTCCGTTTTAATGAAGAGTTTTGAATTTTAACATTCAAAGAATTACAATATTAATAAGTGAAGCAAAAGGTTTGAACCCCATTTTACGAAAATTGCGCAGATGAAGGCACATTAATAGCCTATGTGTAGAAGTGCAGAACGCTAATTCATACTTTAAAATAATAATGCTTATAACATGCATTTATTTAAAAAAATAAACAATACACATAATACCTTGCAATTTACACACGCAAACAAAAATATTGGTAACTATATTTATAATGTTTGGAAACAAAGAATCTAGTAGTGGTCTAAATGAAGATGGCGTTCTTATCAAAAGATAATTAACAATAGAGCCTTAATAACATAACACCTAGTACAAAATATAATTAATAAACTCATTCGTTAATGTATAATGGCATGCGTAATAGCCGAGTAATCGCGTAAGAAACATACAAGGAAACACACAGATGAATTGATAACCTTATTTTCAAAGTCGCTTAAAACTATTGACAACTTGTGACCCGGGTGTTAAACAATTGATACTGTTTCGTTAATTTTGTTTTATTTATTTTTTATTTTACGAATCAGGCTTGCCAACAGTTGTTACAATAACATAATTTACACATATAAAAAATAACAAAAAAATATCCAATTGCACAACTTTTAACAGGTAAACACATAAAACACACATATCTTTTCTTTTACACTATCAATTAATTTTTATTGATAAATTAATTTCACTTTATTACAATATCATTTATTACTTTAGTTAAATCATTAAATATATATACGTCGAAAGGTCATGAGCTAGTATACCTATTTTCTAATATCAGTGGTCATAAGTGTCGTCGGTGCAACGTGTGGCGCATCCGCTTTTAACGTCGGAAAGTCATGAACAAAGTATAGTTGTGCTATTGTGGTCATTAGTACATTTGGCGCCACAGGTGCATCGGAATTCTCGTAGCTTGCTCGTAGTATATTGCGGCAGACATGCTTTGTGCACGTCTCTCAGTGTTTGGACCACTGTCTAGTACGGAGGTCGCCATTTGTAATAGTCTCTCCCTGTCATAGGTTGACAAAGAGACACTTTTAGATTGCAATTGTTAATTCAATTGGGATATTGGGGCCCACGATGTGGGTCGTCCGGGGGGTGCGTTATTCGGTCGGCACTCACGTTAAGAGGGGCGGGCTGGAGCCCCCCTTTCCTCTTCGGGAGTTTGGCGTTTGCGTAAGCACAAACACCGTGACGTGTTTACGTAGTGTTGTCATAGTAGCAGGCTTACTCCAATGTTTGATTGTTTGTTTAGTAACAAATGGGTATACGCTATAGTTGTTTGTGCGTGATTGTGGTTATGGTTGTAAACAGTGTAGTGAGTATTACGTAGCTACTGTATTGTTTATTATTATGATGAGGGTTACGATGTGGTTGTCGTACAGGTGTTAAGGCTTTGTTTTGATATTTCTGAATTATTCACTAACTACCCTCAAGTTGTGAGCTCTCGGCCTCCTAGTCCCGTGATTCCTGTTCGGCCCGCGTATGTGTGTGATTACCTGATAAAACATGCAAAATCATTCACATAATATTTTTTTCTTAATTTTAACTATTGAATCAGAAAAAAAACATCAAAATTACCACAACATGTGTTAACCATTTTACAAATGCGTGGCACATGTGAATTAGCAACAAACTGGTTCTTCTTAAAGGTGGAGCTAAAAGGGTGACTGGCTTACGCGGTATTTTCCTAGGTACTCTAAAATCGAATCTTTCCAATAATTAATCTATTTTATAATTCATTATAGTAGGGGAGCCCGCGATGCGAAATGTGTAGTAACTCGAGCGTCATTGGGACCCATTGCACTTTGTCGATTAAATAGTGGAGAGTAAAAAAGGTCATGTAAGGTTTTTGTTTTTAGCGGTGCGTTAAGTGTCTAGAAGCTAAAATAGCAATTTCAGTCACTTGATCATAGCCGAACTCATCAGATATTAATAATATATATGCCTAATGTGTCTCCAATGACAGAAATATGTCAATCAGACAGATTGCTGTAATAGACAATTAACACATACGATTTGGTTTTTGAAAGTTTCTGAACTTCCTACTCCCGTACGTCTTGTTCAAATCATCAGAAAATTCAAACATGGAATTATTGGCATACAATAAGCCCGCCTTCTTTAATCTGAGACGCTCGAGTATATTTTCAAGCCAAAAAAAAATTAGACAGACAACCCTACATGTGCGTCTCTATGTAGAGATTTGATACATAATTGAGGTGTTAAACAATGGTACTGGGTATCTCCCGTATCTTAATCTGACGCGCCTGAGTTAGTCCAAAAATCCCCTCTTGGGCTCCCCTACTATTAATTTCCAAAACAAGTTTACATAAAGCCATTCTCACCTCTTTTTAAGTAAAATTATATTTATTTAACTTATTCTTTGTAAGAATAACATTTAGGTGAAGGCTTGAAACCGTAGTACAAATGGTTAACAAACCTTTTTTGTATTATTTCCAATCTTAATGAATAGTTTGAAAAAAAAAATTATAGTTAAATGTTTTTTTCCTTAATCAGCAGGTGTCGACTTATGTGCAATTTGGTTTGAGTAACTTATGAACATAACGCACTGGATGAATTTCCGCTAGGCAATTGACAATGATTGTACTCATCATGAACATTTAACTACTTTATTACTTTTAACATTGGGAAGCGACGACCCAATGGCCATAGGTTGCCGGGTCCTGCACCCAGTTTCGCCATGATCGGTTTAGTAGATTGCGTTCGGTTGATATCTATGTTTATAAAAATTAAAAATGATTCCAGTTTCTCATGGTGAACGGATGGACCAATTTTGCTTATTCTTTTTTGGTTGTGTTGCTTGTTATTAGGAGAAGGGTCATATGAAAAAAAAACCCTTGAAAATTGCAGGGAGAATACGAAAAACAATACTTTAATTTTCTCATACACAAATTGTTAGTAATGTCAAGCGATACGAAGCGGGTCGGCTTTTAAATATTTCACTATTCGCGTGGTCATCGTAGGTATTACGCCAGAACGGAATTACCAACTTTAGTAATTATTGTTTTGGGTTATTGGTTATTGTCAGGAAAAGGTTTAGTAGAGATTTCTGACCAGGAAAATTGCCGGGGAAATGAAAAAACAATACTTTTTTTCCATACAAATAGTAGATATTAATGACAAGTGACACGAAGTTCGTCGGGTCAGCTAGTACTAAATAAATGGAAAAGTGTGTTGTGCTACTATTTTTTCCACATAAATTTTAATGTACAAAATGGAACTTTTCTATGGATTTTTTCATATAGATATAATATGTCAACAGTTTTTAGAGGAGCGTTATGCGTTTGACGTGTTTGTGTATGTGCATATGTATTTGTCTGTGGCATCCTAACTCTTAAATTAATAGACCGATTTCGATGCTGATTTTTATTTTGTTTTGCAGCTGACATGATAGAAATTCTTAGCTACATTATGGATAGGTATGTCGGGAGTTATTGAAAATGTTTAATATCTTGATAACTAGAACGCGTTCATCAAAGACAAGAAGACAAGACAAGAAAACGTGGTCTCCACACAAACATTGTCCTTGCAATAAAACTATAACTGTAATCACTATATAGTACAAAACAAATTCGCTTCTTCTGTCCCTATGTCCCTTTGTATGCTTAAATCTTAAAAACTACGCTACGGATTTTTTTTAACAGATAAAGTAATTTAGGAGGAAGGTTTATATGTATATTGTATACCCGTGCAAAGCCGGGCCGGGCCGCTAGTAATATATAAAGAGCAAATTCGTCATTCAAATCAATGTCAGCAGGTATAACTGAAGACAGTGGTAATGACTCACGTCCAATGATCAAATATTTTAATAAATTAAATTCAGAGCAATATTTGTGGACAGGTTTTGCGACACAAATTATATGTGACACCTTGAAGATATTTACTAAAGTAAAATTTATGGCCTGCCATTGAAAGCTGCGAGTTTCAATAAACGCACAGATTTACTCTCGTGCTTTACATAAATATTGCTAAAGTGTTATGTAAATTACTCACTTATTTGGCTTATGTAATAAGCTGGATTTGGTAATACTACGTTTAAGCAAGAAGTAATAAATAATTTGTAGTCAGCGAATAGGTATTGTTCGCCTCTCGCCTTTTATTATATTATGTATCGCCTCTTAGTCTAGTGGCCCGATGATGGCATTAACTACACCAGGTCCCTAGTTCGATTATCGGGTTAGGCAATGTATTTTTGCATAATGCAATAAAAAATGCATGAAATTGAAAAAAATACTAAAAACCTCGCCTTTGTGGCTAGCTATTCGGCGTGAGACTTGACTTCTTGAAGTCTTGGGTTTGATCCCCGGGTCCGACACCAAGAAATAGAAAATGTGTATTTTCAATTTTCTCATATAAATAACGTTGCCCGGGATTGGATATATGCCCAGTTAGCGATAGGCTTGCCACCTATCACATTGTGGGACTTAAGGTCTTCGTCTAGTGGTGGGTGTCTTCGTTGTGTCTCTGCCTATCTTTTGGAAGATATGGATGTGAAATTTCTACTTAAAAAAATGACACAAGTCCAGTTTATAATGTTGTTAAAAGAAACTAAATTATAGAAATAGTTTTATAATCCATACACAAATCATAAACTCTATGTAAAGTAGAATGTTTAGCAGTCGGGACCCAGTTCTTCAAAAGGGGTCTTATAAAATTTAAATAAATGGCCTACCCGTTCGCTATCTCACGCTTCATCCACAGTATGAAATTGAAATTGAAAATTGTTAATTTTACGTAAACCATACAATTGGGACTTGTGACGAATCTATATAACTCTAAAAGCTATTACAGGATCAGAAAGCGGCGAAATCTTGGTCCAGTAATTGTTCCGTACTGAACAAAATGTGAACAGACAACATACATACATGCATAAGTATCTTCTCTATTCTTATCTCTATCCTTTCAAGATTTTTTCTGTTTAAATATATTAAAATTTCAAGAACCCCTCCGCATTTTTAGGAGGATTCATTACAAATTAAACGCCTTCCCCTTCCACCTTGAAACGGCGAAGCTAACCTTGCTCTTCTTAAATAAGACACAGATGCCTTCTTGGGCTAACATCCTACTAATATTATAAATGCGTACCTAAGTTTGTATGTTTGTTTAAGGAGTACCTTCACTTAAAAACTGCTGAACCGTTTTTTTTTTTAAATTTGGCACACACTTGGAGGGTAACTTGGATTAACTAATAGAATAGTTTTATCCCGAAAAAATGTTCCTGTGGGACCATTAACCACGCGGGCAACGCCGCCGATAACAGCTAGTAAATCATAAATTTATTTCTTGGGCGGTTACGTGTTCAATAATAAGTAATAATAATATGAAGTCCAAATGCTCTGCCATTTACACGGCATGCAAATATTTTAGTACAAAATGCTTCGATTCTTAGCTTTATGCTCAGCGGTGGATTTACAATAGGGGCAGTCGGGACAAGGGCCCAGGGCGGAAAATGTTTTAGGGCGGCAAAATTTTGAAAGTGATATTTTTTTTTAGTACCTATTATCGAGATTCCCCAATATAACTAATTAATTCTCTTAATTTATAATTTTTTGTTTAATTTATAATTCAAGAAATTCTATTCATTCATTCATTTATGAATTTTGGCACTTTTTTAGTAAAAATTAATAATCAAAATTATTTAATCAATTTTTTCCTTGGAGATTTCAAATAATAATCGATTTTTGTATTTTCTGGAATTAAAGAAATTTAATTAGTATTTATTTTGAAAAAAATTCGGGATTATTTTTTGCATTTCTTAAAACATCAACTTTAACAATCAATCAATTAAAAAAATATTTCTGTTGTTTGTTTGAGCTTACTATTTACAATTTCACAAAGACTTATTTATGTCAATGTCAGTACGATGGTCAAGCATGTGTTCGGAAAATCCGTAATCTTTGTAAAGTTAGTTCTTAGTAAGCGTCATTGCGTGTATATAGGTGTAACATGCAATTTTTGGTTTATTCTGTTATGTTAAGTTTGTTATTGTATCATACAAATTTCAAAAAAAAACTGTCTAATGTTTAATTTGAAATTGAATATACCAAAATATCGCACTAAGACACGTTAGACATGAATGGATTGTAAGGTACAGTAAGCAAACGAAATATCTGACCCCCTATAGTACTTTGAAAGTGCTGTACATACGGGGGTCAGATGTTTTGTTTGCTTACTGTACATCAATATACAATAACAACAAGAGGCATGCGTGTGTGCTCACGCACACAACGCTTTCTTACTTTTCAAGTTATACTGTCGTGAAATATGGAAAAATATAAATATATGTATGAAATAACCTGATAGTTTCAATATATAACATTAGTATTCATACCTTAAAAAAAATCGGCATCAAAACATCTTTCTACACGTATTTGCCCCCTTTAGTAAAATTTTAGTAATAGGGCGGACTTTTTTCCGGTGCCCAGGAGCGGGATTGATTTTAAATCCGGGCCTTTTTATACTCATTCTATATTAGGATTATATAACATTCACTATAATTACCTATTATCAAATTTATGTTATTAAATATTCTCATCAAACTTTATACATTATTAATAAAAAAAAAACATTATAACAAAAGGAAATCATAATGAAATTGATTTATTGATACATTTTATATTTGTCGGAGCGTAAACACATTCTATCTACTGGCCGATATATGAGCCGCCGGGCTGGTAGCCCGGGAGCGTACAACTTGTGGGCGTTTGTTCAATAAAGAACTTGGAATTATCAGAACAAAGTCGTAACACCTGATCTTTCGATCCTGATGTCCACACTCTATCATTCAGTACTCTCGCACTAGCAAGTAGCGTATGCCTATCCGTTGCCAATCAAACCATCGTGAGCATAGGAATAAGCATTCCACTATGACAACAAAAGTAAACCCCCGAAGGGGAAGGGAGAGCTCCACCCCGCTCTTCCCGCGTGAGTGCCAACCAAATAATACACACCCCGAATGACCCACAACCCGGGCCCTAGATCATAATTGAATTAACAATTACGATCTAGAATTATCTCTTTGCCATCCTATGACAGGGCGACCTATTACCAGTGGCGACCTCCGTACTAGACAGCGGTCAGAACACTGCAAGGCGTTCACAAAGAATGCCTCACGAAGCATGCTCGTTTTGACTTATATAGCCGTAGCAGCCGATTAACAAGCTGATAAGACAACACCTGCAAGCGCACCTGCTACTGCACGTGGTGTTTACTTGAAGCCTTTGAATACCAATCTGTATTGCGCTAGTTGCTACGTCAACTATACTTATAACCACAGTATCTACACCACGCATACGACCTTGCGATATATTTATAATTAACAGGAAAAACATATTTTCATAAAGAATAAGGAAATTGTATATTAACTAGCTGCTACCCGCGGCTTCGCCCGCGTAGTATATTTATTTAATATTTAACACTACCCGTTGAAATTTCAAGATGAAAAACGGCCTACGTCCTTCTTCAAACTTTAGTCTATTTTTATTTAAATATCACCTAAAAAGTATTACACGATGATGTTTTGGAAAGAATAAATTTAGAAAGTAGTGCACTGAGCACAACCGTTCCATAAAGAGTCAACCACGCGTCTGTATCGCGCGGTCTTTAAACTATGGTGTTAACGTAGTGATTATATTCTATTAGATAATGTTATTTTAAAACTGCGATATCTCTTAAGATATTCATTCAAATCGAGTGATGTGAAATGCAATTTTGTTTTAAATTAAATACTTGTGATAAATGACGTATTTGTTTGGATAAGGATTAACATCGTGTTTATAAAATAACCTTCGCAAATAATGCATTATTTTGAAACAAATATGGTTAGCATAAAAAAAGGTTATAGTGAGCTAACCTTAAAAGATAGAAGTGTGCTGTCGCGGACCTTTTTTAGGACTTTCAAAGTGGAACAATTCTATCATACATAATTTTTACGAAACTTTCATCTTTAACGCAGCGTACGCTCTCAATAGGAAAACAATCCCCAATTTTAAAACATTTATCATTGATGCTCCGCTCCTATTGATCTTAACGTGATCTTAGCCTTCTTCAATAAATGGACTTTCTAACATTGAAAGTTCAAGCAAACAAACAAACAAACTCTTCAGTTTTTTTTAATATTAGTATAGATAGTATACATTTTGGTTAGAAGCTCTTACAAAAAAATATAGACGGACTCCTTAATATCAACTTAGTCATAAAAGGCGAGTTTGAACCGAAGAGAAAAATCTGGAAAATTAATTTGTCTATACTAAACCCATTTAGCGGTGACGTGGTTTTGCACGTTTCCATGGTTATATTCTTTTATAATAAGGTTGATAAGTATACTTTTGATTAAATTATCGCTATAAAAAGTAGCCCATGTTCTTTCGTTCCTCATTAAGTGTCTAAATACAAAGTCTCACTGTTATATCTTCAAATATGTCGATTTTCCACAACCATTCATTACCTCTTTTTACTAATCCTCCCTCGTCTTTTAGTGATAAAAAGTAGCCTATGTTCTTTCGTTTATCACAAAGTGTCTAGATACAAAGTTTCACTGTTGCAGCTTTAAAAATGACGAATTTACATATGAACAGTCATTCCCTCTATTTACCCATTCTCCCCTATTTTTTTGCAATAAAAATAGGGGAGAATTGGTTTGGAATTCCTCAGGGTATATTCTATCTCTGTACCAAATTTCATCAAAATCGGTTCACTGGTATAGGCGTGAAAGCGTAACAGACAGACAGAGTTGCTTCCGCATTTATAATATTAGTAGGGATTAGTAGGGATTTACAATATTTACTCGTACCTTATTCTGTAACAGTGTACAAAATTTTGTCAATAAGCGGAGTTTTCTTTTAAAGAGTTTCTCATTAGTTGCCTAATATTTTTAGAGGGGTATTATTATTTTAGGAAATGTGACATTTTGGAAATTTAATTTTAATAGGATCTAAAAATAGATTAAACCTATTTTGTTGATTTTCCGTTTCATATAATTCCGGATGACTTATTACGAAACAACAAGCTTCATAAATATACTTTGAAGTAAGTGTAAGTCAGGTCTGGTTAGGAAGTGAGCGAATCGAAACTGGAACGTTCCCTTTTGCCCCGCGGGTTTGGTGTCGTTTTTTCATGACGAGTGTAGCGTTATAGGCCAGCAGATTAAAACAAAATCCGGTATTTTTGTCCATCTTACCCATGGGGCAAATTTGTTTCTCGCAAGTACATCTAAACATCGTTGCTGATGCCATAGCTAATGTGGTGTTGCAGGATATACAACTTTATACTCCGTTTTCTTCGCTGTCCATAGGTGGCAAGTCCCAACCTTGGTTCAGTCGTCCATGTAAAAAGGCACTTAGCTCTAAGCAAAAATGCTACCAGGTTTGAGCCGCGGCAGCGAGGTCCTGTGTCTGAAACACCAGCGCTCTTAAAAAGGAATATAAATTTGCTTCAGGTTTTTCAAAAGAGTCATTGCTGTGGCAAAATCTGAGCACATTTGGTACAAAAGGCGATAAATTAGCCGTTTTGCTTTGGGTACTCGAGCGTTCTTGTCTCTCGCCAAGGCTACCCATGTCCAACTTCGCGAAGCCATCAATCCCATTTATATACTGTAGTGATAACTGGCTGGCCTATGATGTGAAAGAGAAATCCAAACTTCTAGGCTCTGTTTTTGATTGCAATTCGACTTTAAATGACCATAGAAACACGCCTCCTATCATTCCGCAGTGTGAAGTTTCAATACCAGAAATAAAGTTTCTGCAGAGTTCAGTGCGCAGAGTACTTTTTTCTTGTAATTGAATGTCAATAAATCAAATAGGCCCGATGGCATTCCTTCGATCATTCTCAAAGTGTGTGCTTCAAGTTGGCCCGATTTTAATGCGACTCTTCCTGCTCTCCTAATCAATAGGCGTTGTACCAAGATCTTGGACGATCGCTTTAGTACACCCCATCACTAAACAACTTAACCGCTCGGATCCGTTCAATTACCGGCCTATAGCCGGACATAGTTCATAACTTCCTGGTTCTCCAAAGTTATGAAATCCATAAATAAAACTGTCAGCTCTTAAGGTACCTAGAGGAATACCAGCTGTTAAATGATCGACAATACGGTTTTAGCCGTTGTCGTTCAGCTGGTGATCTTTTAGTTTATTTGATACAACGATGGGCGCCAACTTTTTAAAGAAATTTAGAAGCATAGGCTGTTAGTTTAAACATAGTGAAGGTTTTTCATCGGAAGTGGCACAAGGCTTCCTTCCTACGGTCTCTCCCTTTGACGTATATCCTCGATTTAAAAGCGTTTCCCTAACAGGCACAGCCTGGTATACTTAACGTTGACATTTCGAGTGATGCTCTGTTTCGTAGTTATCTGAAGGAGCAGGCCTCTAAAACACATAGTGTGCCCATTAAAAGCAGTACTTCAATCGTACCATCTCTTGCAAATTTACAAAGCTCAAATCCGGCCTCACATGGAATATTGTTCTCAAATTGTCAATGACTGGTCAATTACCAATCAGCTTGATTCTTTTACGTTGCATAGAAATGTTGGGTCACTCAGTGTTTTCTACCGCATTTATCACTTGGAAGCTCTTTGTTTTGTTTGATTCCTGAGCCTCTGTTTACTTTGGGACATCACCATCACCTTGATGCGTGATAGTCTATAACCTTGCGAGTCCAAAGACATTTCTTACCCGTAC
The DNA here is from genome assembly GCA_002245475.1 of Calephelis virginiensis. NCBI lineage: Eukaryota > Metazoa > Arthropoda > Insecta > Lepidoptera > Riodinidae > Calephelis > Calephelis virginiensis. The sequence goes on from NJDC01007639.1 coordinate 139,111, forward strand.
AGCACCTTTATGGAACCACTTACTAACGGCAGTATTTCCAAACGAAAAAGGCTTAGGATCATTTAAAAAAAGGGCTGACACAATCCTTGAATCCCGGCAACTCATCGTTGATACTCCTAGTGCTGCGGATGTCCGCGGGCGACGATGATCACTTTCCATCAAATGGTCACTTGCTCGTTTGCCTCCTCTTACATAAAAAAATTAGTTTGTTTTATTGGTTCCGTGATATTTATTTATTAATTCGTTTTCTTAAGTAAAAGAGAAAATTTAAATAGATTTAAGTGGCCCGTCTTGGATTATATAAAAATATTTCGATAGATCACTAGATGATTATTATATTAGTAGTTCTGGGAAAGGAAACCGAGCACGTGAAAATACATTTTATGTTACATTTTTCACACATCGCTACAATTACCACATAGCTAATAAAACTACTAGATTCCATAAAATCATTATCTATCATTTACTGGCAGTTTATTATTCAAGTTCATTAGCAATGTTTTATGTAGAGATAATAAGTAAATAAAGCAGAGGAAAAATACCGACTTCACAGAAATTGCAAGTCCGACCAATTCTGTCAAGTCGGTATTTTTCCTAAAGTCGGTATTCTGGTCATTCACGAGTATCCGACTTTTACGCAGCCGACCGATTAAAAGCCGTTTTACGCGCGTACATTGCGTCCAATTTTACCGCTTTACGCACGTTCTATGCAGAGGATATAAATTCGTTACCTGTTCACTCAAACACAGCGGTTATACCTACTTACATTTATGTATGTAAACCGTCGATGGAAATGGCTTCAAAAAGAGAAAGTCGAAGATTTGATGTACATCCAATTTTACAGATTCCATGTTCCATTTATTATATATCGCCTCTGAGGTATAGCAGTCCAAGTGTTGGACTTGACTTTATGAGGTCCTAGGTTCGATTCCTGGGTCGGGCAATAAAAAGAAAATCTCGTTTTTCCAATTTTCTAATTTAAAAAAATTGCTTGGGATTGGATGTGTGCTCGGTTGGCGAAAGGCTTGCCACTTATCACATTATGGGACTTAGTGTCTTCGGCTAATTGTAGGTGCCCTGGTTGTGCCTCTGCCTACCTCTTCGAGATGTGGGCGTGAGATACTTTTTTTCATTATTATATAGATCCGTTACAAATACCCATTGTAGGTATGGTCTATGTAAAATAAGCAGTTAGTCTTTTTTATTCTATAGAAGTTATGACGCTCCATTTCGAAACAAACTCGCAAAGGACTTACGCAAATCGAAGCAATCGCTCCTGACAAGCTTTAGATGAGAGTCGCGCTCATTGCAAACGCATGAATCAGGATTCGAGAATTGCACCGCAGCATTTGGACGGGTTCCTTGTATCTCAAATGTAGTATGTCTATGCGTGAGTTAATACGTGCTTAAACTCTCTTTTGGACAGGCTCTTCCAATTCGCGCTGATGCCCAAAGTACCAAAGTGCAAATTGCAAAGCCATTTAACTGCGTTTTATAGTTTCTCACAAAATGGTCTCACTGCAAGTAGCACTTAACAAGTAAGCACAAAACTATCCAAATACAAATCGTAATATCCCACATTTCATACATCATAATATGTTTATGGATATGCGTTCGGATATTCACTACTGAAGTTTTCAAAGTTTTTTTTTGGTAATGTATTCAGATTTCGGATTTAACACAGAAAGATAAAAAGAAAACTTATTGTTGCAGGTAGTGGAGGCTCGGATATATTCAGCGACTGGCGCCAAGACGTGTCTGTGTCGGGTCTGGGACCACCTTTCGAAACGAGCTTCTACAACGTACGCATGAGCGTTACTTCTGACTTGCCCGAAATCATCAAAACTGTGAGTTATTCTACCCTCTATCTACAACGTAACGGGCGTGAAGATACGTATGTATGTAGTATACAGATATGTAAAGTAGAAACTATAAAATAACTGAATTTACTGCGATTTCCCTGTGTTGGTCCAGGCTCCTTTGCAGAATAGACCATCTGCCTTTCTGCCAGGCAGCTCGTAAAAGGCGAGCGTAGGCTTACCGTCACTAACACCGTGACATCTGACTAGTGGGTGGAATTTCGCAGCGACTCTACCGGATTGGTAGCACCGCCTTACCTATTCCTGTCACCATAACGTCATGACGTGTTCCGATTCGGAGGATAAGGTAGCCTGTAAACTTACTTTTGTTCGAGGCCTATCATCCCGGCCTCAGGTTGGCAACGCACCATTACCACCTTTGGTGTCTCTAGAAGACGTGAATTTCTTATCAGGAAATCCGTCTGCTTGTTTGCCTTCATGCAGTATCATAAAAAAATATTTATTTAAATAATAATATTGATTAACTCCGAACGATAAAAAGGAGTAAAAGTAATTCAAGTTTTTAATTTATTTTAGCGTCGAACCATCCACCTGGGCCTCTGCCTGCCAAGCTCATGCTCGCGCAGTCAGGTGACCAGCCTGGTGAACTCCGTGCGCACCCCGCTGCTGAAGCAGAAGGTGATGGCTGTCAGGAGCTCGGGACATGATACCTACTCGTATTCCACCGACCCGACTTTCCAAATATTATTGTGAGTAAATCTAATTATAGAGAGGAACAAATACACTATCTTGTTCCATAGTGTCTATAATACCTATTAGCTTGCGTTCATGCTGGAGCCGTGCGGTATTAAATAATTTTGAATTTTATACTTTTTTCGCACCTTCGTTACATACTCGTACTAAAAGAATAGACGGAATATTTGTAGTCTTTGACGACGATATTAATGGATTAATTGTAACTGATCAATCTGAAATTCAAATTATTTATCTGCGAAATAAGTTATAGTAATATGTTAACCCCCTGCCTACAAATAGTGACCGTTATCACAATCGAAATAGCTTTAACAGTAGATACCTAGCTGCGAAAAATCTTAGCTTCGGATGCGTTCCAGTAACCTATCCTAATTAGGTGCTCTTTCTTAATTATCTGTGTACCTACATAGCTAGGTATGTAGTGAATTTTGTACACAAACACGTTTTCCAATTTTAAATACTCTCTAAGAAAGTGATCAAGCGCGAGTCGAGCTTGCTCATGAAGACAGAAGGCGGGTACCTATGTGATAATAGGCGTAGATTAGGAACAATATACTTGAGACATTTGACTGGATGTCCTAATATAAAGATTCATGTAAATACTATAAAATACTTATTTATTAATGACAAAGTTATTAAAAACGTATCTTTACGCTTGTATCCTTGAAGTAATAGGCAGAGGCACAACCAGGGCACTCACGACTAGACGAAGACACATTAGTTTTACAATGTAGTAAGTAATAAGCCTATCTTCCACGGGGCACATATATAATCCCAGGCAACGCTGTTTTTATTAGAAAATTGAAAAACATGTTCTCTTTTTGTTGTCCGACCCCAAGACCTCAGAAAGTCAATACTAACATCGGACTGCTAGGCCACAGAGGTGGATTACAAAAGTGCTACTCCTTAAAAATTGCTATGTAAGTCATTCAAAGTTCAACTCAATTTTCATTGACAGTTTTAATTAAGATCTACATAGTATACTTTTTTAGATTTTCAATCTCTTGTTTTAAAAGTAAGAGGGGAGTTATATTTGAAGTGTCAATCTTAAAACGGTTGACTGGGAAAGACGATTTTAGAAATCTCAATGTCCTTTTTATAAACCTAGTCTATACAACTTGTTAACTCTATTATTATAAACAGCCTGCATGTGGTATATGTTTGATGATAAAAAGTACCCACCCCCAATATTTAATTAAATTAAATTTAACTGTCATAACCCCAAAGTAATCAAATTATATTTTTTTTAATTTCAATTTCGTTAAAATAATTATTGTAATAGCAATTGTTAAGTTTCGATTATTTAATGTTGTCTCATACTATAAATAATAAAATACTTTAATGGTTGATATACATTTACAATGTTTGTAATATGTTTTTTTACTGTTTAGTTTTTATAAAATTATCTAAGTATAAATAAAAAATAAATATTATTTGTTTTGTGTCATGGGTGTGGGACAGCGATATTATTATGTAGAAATACTTAAATGAAAAAAAAAGTATCTTCACGCCCATATTACCGAAGAGGTAGGCAGAGGCACAACCGCGACTAGCCGAAGACACAGAGTCCCACAATGTGGTAGGTGGCAAGCCTATCGCCAACCGGGCACTAATCCAATCCCGAGCAACATTTTTTTTATTAGAAAATTGGAAAAACCAAATTTTTCTTTTTGTTGCCCGACCCCTGGATTCGAACCCGGAACCTCATGCAGTCAAGTCCAACACCTGAATCGCTAGACCACAGAGGCGATTAATACTTAAATAGACAGCATTAAATTAAATAAATACCCAGACCCGGAAATATATAATGAAAACGCCTCCTTGAATGTATTTTTTTAGTTTTCTACAAAAACCTGGAAGCGATTTGTAAACCGTATTCTGTAAATACAATCACCAAGTTTTAGCTGCGTAGCCATAATGGTTTAGAAATAAAGTGGCTGTGACATTTGGACGGATAGATGGGGATGTCGTATCTATAAGAGTTCCGTTTTTAAGATTCGACTACGGAACCTTAAGCAAGTACAATTTTATTGTCATAATTTAAAAAAAATAATTGTGTATATCTACTGTCAAAATAAACATTTTATTCTTGATAGTGAGATCAAGTAATAACACATCTGACTAAGTTTTTAGTTTTTAAGTTTATCAAACTACTAAGTACTTGGTAGTTTAGGAGTTATTATTTGTCTGCTCAATACTATTTTGTTATACACTAATTATTATGCTAGGATTGATTTCCTAACCCCCAAAATTATATTACGTAGTAAGTTAGATTTCAAAAGCGGCTACTTTAGTTACGTAAGGATGTGCCGGTCACACTGCTCACCAAACCCTGCCAGGTCAAGGCTGAAAAGTGCGGTTTGCTAATTATTGCATCTCCATATTATTTCCCCGTAAACTTCATGTTATTTTAATTACCTCATATGTTATAACTGTGTCGAAAGGTCACGTAACATTTTTGTAACAAGCTAATAGTTTCATGCGGCTTTGCCCACACGACCTCTTGTGCTCAGGTGGTCCTTTTATAATTTCAAGTTAAATATAACATATCGTAATGTTAGATCTGGCACCAACTCCATAACATTCAGTTTTAAAAGCTTTCGTGGCGTGCGTTGCGTAAACGGATAAAGTTACGCAAAAAACATACTATAAAATTGTTCCCCATTAAAAAATCTATGAAAAAGTCACCCATAGCATACGCCTATCTTCCATATGCCTATCTTCAGAAGTAAACTCACTATAACCATTTATGTATTTACTAATAGGAGTACTTAGCGTAGCTTAGGAAGTAGGTGATCTTGTAGCGCTAAGACCATCAGAACCTCTACAGGAGAACCCTTACCTCCGAAGGACTGCGACCAATTTAAATATTAATTCAAAAACTTCCACGATAAAAAGGCCCCGGGGTCTGATAACGTTTCAAATAGAGTAATTTAATATTTCCCCCCTGCTCATACTTACCAGTGAATATCTTCAGTGTGTTACTAGCAGGCTTTGCTTTTCCTGACGAGTGCAAAGAAGCCACCGTCGCAGGAATACATATACCGGACCAACCACGTTACGACGCAGTTATAGTACGGTGAAGTTGTAAAAACCTCGCGGTTAGCAACAAATGAGCCATTCAAAAGAAAAGTTAAGACGCAAGTAGTTTTCACCCTATCAATCGTATCACCTCTCGTCAAATTAAGTAGGTAAGCATATTATCCTCACCCACCTTAAGACGGTCGCGTCGTGGTCAAGAAAAAAAATGTTAATTAATAATCAATTATGCTTCCAGACAGCTTATTTATATACGAAGAATAACACCACCTCACAGGTGTTCTGAACAGACCATAACCCGTATACACGGGAGCACTATTTGTCGACGTGTGGCTAGGGCTTTTGACAAGACCTGATACATTGTCCTAATTTGTAAGATCTACAAAACGGGCGTGCCAGATCTTATCATACGAAACTGTTTGCTGAAAAAAAATAGATTTCGTTTAAAAGCTGCTCGCTAAACCCCTCGACGTGGGAACCCCAGGGATAAGTACCTTGCTACCTAAACTATCTACGTACCTCGAACACCAAGAGACCACTTAGCCTTATCACGGACGACACACTGTTTTCACAATCGAATCGATGAAAACCAGACATCCACCGGGAACCATCAAGTTGTTCAATAGAATAATGTCCTTGGCATATAAAACAAAAATGCTGACGGATCATTCTTGTAATGTATCCCTGTTACGTTGTAACAGATCCTACCAATCCCATAACGGCAGACAACGCGTACGTCAATCCCAACACACACTAGTTACACCTGCATCGACAACGGAGACTTCTTGTCTACCCGTTGGGCCATATCCTCCCAAACAACGCCCCAGTGATCAGAAAGCAGTATCTTGATGATCAAAGTTCGAGTCCCCGTGAGTTTGTGCAGCTGGCGTTGTAGATACTCCAATCCAGGGAACCACAGTCCGGCGAAGTTATTGAAAGCACAAAGTTAGCAACACATTAACCATTCAAGAAAACGGCTGCCTCCCGGCAGGACATGCCTTTGTTCGGGAGGTGAATTAAAAAAGAAAAATATAAGAAATATATGCCACTCATGGACACCAATTACTTTAACAGTGAGTTGCTAGTTTACCTAAAATGTGACATTTGTTGAAATTATAAATTTTTACTTGACTAATAGGAAAATTAATTTGTAACTAAAACTAGGCACTTATTTACACCAAAAGTTTCCTTACTGTTATTGTTAGTAACATCGCCTCTATGGTCTACCGGTCCTATGTTGGACTTGACTTCATTAGGTACCTTATTTAATCCCTAAGTTGGACAACAATAAACTATTTTTATTAATTTTGTAACATCAACAATATGTGCATGATTGGAGACAAGCTTACCACCTATTACATTGTTGAACTTAGTATCTTCGGCAAGTCGTGGGTTGATGAAGTACACCCATATTACCGAATCTTTAGGCCCATATTGCCCTTCGGCAATATAGAGATACCACTCCTAATAACATCTACTTTGTGTCAAACAGAGCCGTGACCAGTATCGTTGGTATCCTATTGATCTCCGGCACGGCGTACGACATGAAGATAGCTCGCGACGTGAAGTCCAGACGGAGGAGGATGGCGAACTTGGGTGCGGTAGAAAATGCACCCGTCAACCTGAAGCTGGAGCTGAACGGCTTGGATGGCATCACCGTAAATAATGGTAAGCTTTACAGTACATACAGCTGCCTATTTTTTTATGTAAATGGTTAGCGAAAAAGCACATGAGTCACCTGTTAGTAGGAGATAACCGTGCCCTACAGACGTCATATATGTTACAAGAGCGTTGCTGTCCTGTTGCTAGGGTGTAAAGCCGGCAGGCTACCCTATCCTCAAAACCAGAACATGACATTGTCATTTTGGCGACAGGAATAGATAAGGCGGTAGATCCCGAACATGGTACTGCACGCAACTCTACCAGCATTTGTCTTCTTTGCAATTCCATAGATATTTTTATCCTGTAGCAATTGATCAGTTTCGCAGTTATCGCCGGCAGAGGATTCGATGTTCAGATTTATACTCTGATTGGTCAGACATAGGAACTGGTGTACCTCAGTGTAGTGTTCTGTCTCCTTTTCTGTTTTCATTTTTTATTAGCTCCATTACTAGTCATGTTTCTTCTCTCTACCATATGTATGCAGATGACCTTCAAATTTACTCTCATGCTGCTTTGGAAGATTTGCATTCTGCTATTGACAATACCAATTAAGATTTGGCTTCTATTTGTGAATTAAGTACAAATTACAGCCTTAAAATTCATCCGAAGAAGTCACAAACTATAATTATTGGTAGTAGTAAGCTTATTTCACGCATCGATTGGAATTCGTTACCATCAATTACGATCAAAGGAGAGTCTATACCTCTTTCTAAAAACGTCAAAAATTTGGGTATCTATCTTGATAATACATTATCTTGGGATTTTCAAATGAAAGAAATCAGTAAAAAGGTATACGCTTCCTGGAGCTCTATTAAACGCCTAAATAATATCTTGCCCATACCAACTAATATTGCTCTTGCGGAGTCATTACTTCTCTCTTTGTCAGATTATGCTGACGTAAGCTATATTGATCTTAGAAAGGATCAATTAAATTAACTAGAACGTTTACAGAATATCTGTATCAGATTCATATTCGGTTTGCGTAAGTGTGATCATGTGTCGCAATTTCAATTACAGTTAAAGTGGCTTCCCATTGAACTTCGACGTAATACTCATGATCTCTCTCTGTTATACTGTGTGCTGTTTGACCTTAAATCCCCAAGTTACTTAAAAGATACATTCCATTTTTTCAAGTATGATGTTAAAGAATTACATTCTGCTCAAAATCTGTGTTTGCGTATTTTTCTACATCACACAAATTTCTACGGGCACTCTTTTTCTGAGACGGCTGTTAAGTTATGGAATAGTTTGCCAACTAATATAAGACTCGCACAAACTTTGACTACATTTAAAACTTTAGTGAAAGTATATTTATTTGATCGCCTCTGTGGTCTAGCGGTTCAGGTGTTGGACTTGACTGCATGAGGTCCCGGGTTCGAATCCCGGGTCGGCCAACACAAAGAAAATTGGATTTTTCCAATTTTCTAATAAAAAAATGTTGGTCGGGATTGGAAATGTGCCCGGTTGGCGATAGGCTTGCCACCTATCACATTGAGGGACTTAGTATTTTCGGCTAGTCGTGGGTGCCTTGGTTGTACCTCTGCCTACCTCTTCGGGGATATGGGCGTGAAGATACTTATATTTATTTGAAAAGCCAAAGTTGTGTTTGTGATAATTGATGTGGTATTTACTTCCATTTAAATTATGTAATATTGTTATGTCTTAATTTGAAATGGTGTATCTTGTTTACTTTAGTTTTACATTTAGACTATTTTTGTTTTTATTTTTTTTTTTGTTTTTGTTTTTCTCCTTACTGTTATTATAAATATTTTAATCTTATGTTATAGTTTTGTATGTTTAATCTCTTTACCTACTGAACCTATGTTTATATAATCTCCTCCGACAAAAAGGTTGTTTAGTAGAGATCGCTTTGTTTGGCGATAAGACCGCCTTTTTGTGTGCTATAAACTATAATAATATGCTCTTGTTAATACTTAGTTGTACCATTTTGTAATAAGTTTAATTGTGCACAATAAAGAGTTCATTCATTCATTATTTTTTTGCTTCGTAGGCATAGTAATGCCTTTGAGACACCAGTTGATGGCGGCGTTTCCAAACAAACATGTCTAAGAAACATTTTTAGAAAACGTGTATCATAATGTAATTATTCTCAGGCAAATCAATGTACAACGTTAACAACAACATCGCCATCAATAGCAAGAGCTCCGAAGAGAGGCTGACAGCAGAGTCTGCATCTACCGACGAAGAATTGAAACTAAGTGAGATTGACATACACATTTAAATGTATTCTTAGATTTTTGTATAAATTCATTACAGATAACTTCCAAAATATCGCTTCAACTTTTCCACAAAAAAATAATTACATTCACTAGGTAATCTGATTTCTTTATTATTTGCTTTCTAGTATGGACTAGTCAAATAGATAAAAATATAGTTTAGTTAATTAAAATGTGAAATTGTTCATTGAAGTAAAGTTACAAAAACAATGTTAGTTTACAAATACTGTTGCTTTGTCTTCATCACTGTTCAAGTTCATATTGACCACAACAATAAGCATTTCCATATTATGAAAAAATCGTTAATTATACCTAGATATTACTAACTTACTTCCATTAATATTCAAATTGTATTACCATAAGTATAGCTACTTCTAAAGTGTTACACCCATTTTGCGTTTCACAAAGTAAGTAGGTACCTATTTATTTCTGTATCAATTTGCCATTTCTCTTTGTAGAGCTAAAGAAATAAATAATAAATACCCCTAGACATTTTGCACACTCATCTATCCCTAGGACTAGGTTTTGGACGATACTAAATTTATACTGTTCTATATAAGTTTTTGTAATACTTTTAAAGAACTTTTTATAATTTGATGATAACATGTATGGGTTATACAGATATTAATATTAGAAAATTATTTAGATACGTTCTAAAATAAGTATATTGAAATTTCAGATCTATTTTATTTTTGGTCTCTCATCTTTTTTTGTATGAGAGGTCAGCGAACAAGCACACTCTGATAGTAAGAGATGACCATGGTCTATAAACACCAAAGATGTTACAGGTGCGTTGCTGTCCTGTAGCAAGGATGTTAGACTTATTGTGCAAGTCTACCGGCTACCCTACCCTTCGGGGCGGAACATGACAGAGTCATTTTAACAACACAAACAGCAAAGGCGATGGATAGCTACCCGGGCATGTTGCTGCACAGCACTTTCCCATCAGTGGTCTTGTTAGTGATGACATATATTTCAACCAGTGATCGCCTCTCACAAGCTGCCTGACAGAGAGGAGATGGTCTATTCAATTCAGAGGACTTGTACTGGGTTCATCTACATAAATCCATAATACTAACGGTTATTTATACGGTCATAATAGGTAAGTGTACCGTAGTTGCCGTATTTAATGATTATTAACTGTTTATTATCCCCGTGTTGGTCCTGGCTCCTTCGCAGAATAGATCATCTGCGTTCCTGCCAGGCAGCTCGTAAAAGGCGAGCATAGGCTTACCGTCCCTAACGCCGTGACATCTGACTAGGTGGTAGAGTTTCGCAGCGACTCGCCCGGATCGGTAAAACCGCCTTACCTATTCCTGCCGCCATAACGTCATGACGTGTTCCGGTTTGGAGGGTAAGGTAGCTGGTAAACTTAATTTTGCTTGAAGCCCAACATCCCGGCCTCAGTTTGACAACGCACCATTACCACCTTTGGTGTCTCTAGGCTGCGAGAATTTCTTACCATCAGGAAATCCGTCTGCTTGTTTGCCTTCCAATATCATAAAAAAAATTATACATAAAATTTTAACCGGCAACCTGCCAGCAATTACCTACTGAAAATTTTAAAACAGGAACACATACATTTGCAGGTATCTGGTCTGAGCTGTTGCTATCATTCTCTATGAAAGCGAACATCCTTCAGATTTTCGACCAATCGGTCGGCTCCGACACCGTCCCGGTGGTCCACGGCCTGAGAACCTTCTCCATGGCGTGGATCATCTTTGGACACACTTGCATCGTTGTTTTTAAAGTAAGTTGACATTTTGATTAATCTAGACGAAAGTACTAAATCAATTTATATTCGAGGTTCTGTTAGTACATATTGAAAGGCAAATTCACTAACAAATGTTTTGCATATATAGTATATACCAGAGGTTCCCAAACTTATTTCATGTAACGCCCACTTTGAAAATCAGTTGTTTTGTAGCGCCCCCCCTCGTTTTTGTCTTGTCAATAACCTCAATAACATATTTGTTGCGCCAAGTTTAAAAAAAAAAACATTTTTTTCAAGATTTATACCGCCCCCCTCTAGGCTTCCAGCGCCCACAAGGGGGCGTTATCGCCCACTTTGGGAAAGGCTGGTATATACCCTACCCTTTCCACCAAACTTAAATGGCAAGGGCGAACACTGATGCTATGGTGGATTTTTATCGAGTAATTTGCTAATACTGTGGCACTACAATCAGACTGATCTCCAGGAAAGCTAGAATGTTAACATGCAAGTTAGAAGCAACAAACAAAATGACTGCTGTCCAAACCAGTGGTGCAGACCACTCAATATCTGTACAACTACCATCAGATCTATAAAGTTTGATTCTGGTTGTTGATTAGAAACGTAAACACCAAAGACCCCACCGCAGCGTCGCTGTCGGGATGTCGAGATGCTAAATTTCACGTTCAAGCCCCATGGCTATTCCCCAAACAACGACAACACATTGGTACGTGTACGGGAGAGATGGATCATTCAAAAACTTAATATTTGACTATATTGTGACCATATTTCGCCAACAGTATGCTGACAACACTGCACTAAGAGCTATTCTGGAGAAAAGCTTCTGGTTCCAGCTCATCATCAGCGCTGTTTACAGCGTCGATACATTCTTTTGTCTTGGGTAAGCTCATTAAAATTATTAGTATGAGTATTGAATGTAACATGTTTATCCGTTAAAGGCGACATTTTTAGTTTAAAACAATTTCAACCGTGATTTAATAGTATCGGATTCACACCAACTATCGTCGTTGACATACATGGCGAAGCTGCCACGTTGCTGCAAATTATATATTTTATTATAATTCAATGCTACGGCTCCACACATGTATATAAAATTTGCATTATTTCAGTGGTTTGTTGGTATCCTTCCTGTACTTCAGAACAACCGCCAAGGGCAATTTGGATAGCCTCACAAAGGGACGAAGAAAATTCACAGCAGGCGTGTACCAGTACCTTGGATTGATTGGATACAGATTTGCCAGGTGAGCACATCATGATCTATCTTCTTTGTTTCAATAAGGGTTCTGTCTGCCTCCTTCTTGCTTCGTAATTTATCTGATTAATCATTTCTAAATAACTAGATTGCCTACAAACGGTTAAACAAAGAAAACACGTCGGAGGTGTTCTTGATTATATTCTATATTTTGCTATATTATTCCATTGTGTATGACTTCGTTTTGCCATGAACAGCAAGCGTAAGTATAATGGGTACCATGAGGATAACTAAACGTAATTTCAAATAACAAATCCACATTGTCCCGACTCACTTCGCCTCTGAGTTTTTGCAGTTCTCTGTAAAAGACAAGTTACACAAATCACATACTTTTTAGACAAAACCCTCAACCATTATGTGATCTTGGAAAACCTACTTGAAGCTCTTGAAAATCGAGTCTTATAATAGTGTAAAGTAGCGTGTCTTCGAAATTTCGCTTAGTGAAGAACTGTAATGTCAATAAATGTTTTATTATTTATGTCCAATTCAGAGGACAATTTTTTTTACCTTTTTAAATGAGATGTTTTACAAAAGTAGCTTCCTTTGTGCAATAAACTAATTGATTGTCTTTAGACACACGAGTAGACAGGTACATAGGGAAAACACTCATTATGCAAAGTAAGACTAATATTGCATCTTAATCAGTATTTTCAAGTGAAAGTGGTAGGTTATGAACTAATCACTTTCACATTGAAGATAATTAAAAGTGTCTGCATCTATTATCAAATCTAAATAGAAAAAACGTGTGTGTATTTAATCGACAAACAAATTAAATTTTTAAATTATTTTGCTTTAAGCGGTGGGTATAATAAATAACATGTCAACGCAAGGGAAGATCCAGATTTTTTTCTGGCGACGGTCTGATGCGCAATCACTTGACTAAACTTTTAGAAATAAACTTATTCCTTCAAGCTATTTATTAATTTATTTTGCCTATACACAAAAAACCACATGGGGGACACATGAGGGATTATCTGCGTATCCTCGTGCTTCAACAAATCCACTCTCGTGCTCATGATGCACTTGAGCTACGATTTGGCGTGAATACAATGTATTAAGAAAATAAATGTGCTTTATGGACCAAAACATAAGGGTACAATAAAGCTCAATAATGTTATGAAGCTGTCATTAAAATCATTAATGTTAAAGTCGGCGAAAGTCGAAAAAAGATATCATAAATTCGTGAATGATTTCTTACAATGGGAATAGGATCAGATAAATATTTTTTATTGTTTCATTGTAGATTAACGGCACCATATCTGTTCATGCTGGGAGTTACGGAGGTGACGATGAAATGGTTCTACCACAATGCTGTCTTCGAGCCCCCGGCGATGGATCACGAGACCTGTCCCCAGTACTGGTGGAGGAATCTTCTGTATATTAACACCCTCTTCCCAGTTGAACAGATGGTAAGAACTTGTACTTAAATATTATGGTGTAGGCTATGGGTGTAGGTACGTATGGACGGTAACTTTGATGCTGACATTTTATATTATGAAAACTCATTTTTTCGGGATAGAAATACATATATAAAACAATTGTTGAACTTACAACTAAATCTTTGCAAGTTAATCAACAAATACCGAAAATTCTAAAATTAACTTTCAAGTCCATAGACCTGTCATTTAGGGGCTATTGCACGTTCCTGGGCTAAAATACGAGTATTTAACTCTGATTTAGCTTCTTATATAAAGTTTAATCACTCTATCTTTGTCTCATTAATTCAAAAGGAATCAAAAGGAAAGTTTATCCATTCAAAGATGTAAATAATGTTCTAAAACGTTGTTGTACGAGGGTGGATCCAAAAGTTCGTGACCTAACCTACATGGAGGTATGACATCTTTTTAAAATCTACCCTCATTTGTTAGTATGTGTCATATTGATTTATTGTGCGCAGTTTCATTCCGATACTGCACAATATAAATTTTCTGAGATTATTTGTTTGAAGCAATCTGACGCAATTTTCAATAATGGAGAAAATTGAACACCGTTCAGTCATTAAGTACCTCAATAAAAAAGGCCAAAAGACATCCATCAAGATATAGTGAGCACTTTGGGGGAGTCTGCTCCATCGTATTCCAGTGTCAAGAAGTGGGTAGCTGAGTTTAAGCGTGGTCGTGAGAGCATTAAAGATGATCCTAGGAGTGGAAGGCCTACATCCTCTACCACGAAAGAAAACATCGATAAAATTTGTGATCTCGTAATGGATGACCGACATTTGACCATTAGTAAGATAGCTGAGATAACAAAGATTAGTTATGGCCGGGTGCAACACATAATAACGGAAGAGTTGGGGTTCCATAAGGTTTCTGCTCGCTGGATCCCGAGGTTGCTTTCAGCTGAACAAAAACGAGTTCGATACACAATTTCGCGAGACTGTTTGGAACTTTTTGTGACTGATCCCGAGGACTTTTTGCCTAGATTTGTTACCATGGATGAAAGCTGGGTTCACCACCATACTCCTGAATCAAAGCAACAATCCAAACAGTGGAAAATATCAGACTCTCCTACACCGAAAAAGGCTAAAGTCGTTTTGTCGACTAACAAAGTCATGGCTTCTGTTTTTTGGGATAGGGATGGGTAGATTATTTACCAAAAGGTCAAACTATAAATTCTAGTTATTATTGTAACCTTTTACGAAGACTCCGGGAAGAAATAAAAGAAAAAAGGTCGGGAATGTTGCGTAAGAAAGTTCTGTTTCATCAAGACAATGCGTGTGTTCACACTTCGGTTGAAACAATGTCTGTAATCCATAATTGTGGCTACGAATTGCTGCCCCACCCACCTTATTCACCGGATTTAGCCCCCTCGGACTATCATTTATTTCCAAATTTAAAAAACACTTGGGTGGCTCGAAATTTTCGACAAGAGATGAAGTGATAGTCGCAGTAAACGACTATTTCGCCGACCTTCCGGAATCTTTTTTTTTTCGAGGGGATAAACAAGTTGCAGGTCAGGTGGAAGAAGCGTGTTGAGCTAGATGGAGACTATGTCGAAAAATAAAAATAAATTTAGACCCACTTTTCTTTCATTTTCTTGGTCGGGCTTAGAACTTTTGGATCCACCCTCATACAAAAAGTAAAAAGTCCAGTCGAATTGAAAATTTCGTTATTTATAGCAAATATAATTAAAAAAATATAATAAATAAGGTAGTTGTTTTGATTTCAGTGCATGCTCTGGAGCTGGTACCTCTCAGACGACACACAGTTCTACGCCGTCAGCGCCATCCTTTTGATATTAGCTACCAGGTAACTCACCATTTCACTGTCCACCAGATACTCATAACTAGTTTTCACTACAATTACGATATAATATGAGCAAGCGGGTTTATCACTTTAGAACAGTAAGTTTCTTTGCGCAACCCTCAAGTCTACTTACTCCATTTCACCATAACACCAATCAATTTTGAGACCTACACCAAAACTACCCTGGACGCTGGCCGCGAGATGTAAATATATCGTTTATACCAATACCATCACAGGGCTATTTTAAATTACTTTGAAATTTTTTTAAGAACTTATTGCACTATTTATAACTACAGTTTTTCCTTGCATTTGGTCGGTTTTTCGTTAAATTTCATACTTAAAACCAGCGCTATAGTTATATGCTTGGTTAATAAATTAATAATTCATTATTGATATTTAACTTAATTTAAGCCAACCTCAGAGCGAAGGAAACAATTATGCTTAAAACGGTAGGTGAGAGGGTTGAAATATTTAGAAGATTCCAAAAAACCTTTCATAAAAGTTGATAATATTGTCACCGTTTGGTTCATGAATCAGTAACAGTTCTATTGTAGATATCGTTTTCAAGCTTCGAATAATAACGACAGTAATAAACTAACTTAAATATTCGCAGCCACTTCAAGCTGTCTATAGGGCTGACAATTGTGTTCTTTGTGTCGTCGCTGCTGACCACCGGCTACGTCTCCTGGAGCAACCAGCACATCCCCAACAGCGATGATCCCTTTACCGCTTTCGATAAGATCTACGACAAACCCTGGACCCGGTTCGGACCCTACCTCGTTGGGATGGCTACGGGCTGGATACTTTACAAGACCGATTTAAAGATCAGAATGAGCAGAGTGAGTTTGGTTCTGTCTATTATGTTGTTGTAATTTTACTTATGTTTGACTTTCCGATCAAGTTACAACGTTGTAAATTATTTCTTTTTGATATAAATTAAACAATCGAAATTATAGAGAAGTAGAAGCTGTTCGTGGCAAAGTTCAACGTGCCGATGATATAAAATTAAGAATAGTCACACTAAGAACTAAGAAAATAAATGCTACATCCAGCATCATTCATAAAGAAAAAGCTATAATATTCTCCAATGCCACGGGAACCAAGAAAATTAATCAATTTCTTATTGATGATTTTTCAAAAACTGAGACAAACGACGACAAATTTATTGATTAAATTGTCTCCAATGGTAAACTTTTAATTGCAGAAAAATCATTGCTAATATCTAACACTAAAGCTTGCGACTTTATCCATAATGAAACTTTTTCCCTAGGTTCTTTTTCCTAATGATCTTTCAATGTGTTGTAGGTATGGGTCGCGGTGGGGTGGACGGTGGCGAGCGTGATGCTGCTGTTCCTGATCTTCGGGCTATACAACACGGAGCTGAGCGTGGGCGCGGCGGCCGTCTACAGCGCGCTCTCGCACTCGCTGTGGGCCGCCGCCGTCGGCTGGATCATCGTCGCCTGCTCCACCGGACACGGTGGTACGTGCTGGACCCCGCCTGACTTCAGACGGACTATCATTCTCTGCGATAGACACTCACAGGCAGCATACACTCATGATTCAGTTGCAATTAAATCACAATAGGTCGTTTGTCGTCACATATGAGGAAGTTCGTATTTAACTCGTCATAACTCGCTAGCTTTGTACACTTCTGCAGCATCGTCTATTCTTTAGAAGCATATAATTACTTATCACAACTTAATCTGGGATATTTGAACTCCACAAGATCGCTGGCGCTGCAGTGTGACTCAATATTTCATAGATACCTATATAGAAGGATGTTGAGAAACGACGACTAAATGTACTTAACTTTTTTTATAATGCAAGTCAAAAAGCTCTTTTCGTGATAATGAAACCGTCGCCTATACACACCATAACTGTTACCGCAGCACCAGCACATGACAATGTTAAGCAGTGACGCTTTGACGAGAGGAATATCCGGGAGCTAGTACTGGCAAATGACACTATGAAAATGAAATGGCAGGTTGGGTGCACCGTCTGCTGTCGGCGCCGATGCTGTACCCGCTGTCGCGCGTCACCTACTGCACCTACCTCGTGCACCCGGTCGTGCTGCGCGTCATCGCCATGCACCTCACACACCCCATACACCTCGGGGAGATGCTCATCGTTAGTATGCCGCTACACCACACTAACTCTCTAGCCGCTACACAGCTCGGGTGACATATAACAATCACCTGGCAATAAGTGATCACCGCCACCCTCGATCAGCCGCAACATTGGTGTTGGTTTATATGTTTTGAAAACGAGTAACCTCTTCATGAAAGTCTTTATGTCGCGTTCTATCGGCTGCCGCTGGCATAAAAAAGTAAGCCAAAGCAGAAAATGTCTACGTAAATCGTAAAAGCACAATAACCACGATGAAAAAAGGGGATCCTGATTGTTATGTACCTATTGTTGCTTTGGAGCCACCGTTTTTGCGATGACGTTGACTACGTTGGTAACTGTTGATTTCAACAAAAGAAATCTTATTCTATATTTTATATATAATTAATATAAAAGATTCAATACAACTACAGGATCTTTAGGATGACAGGCTGACAGCTTTCCCAAAACTAAAACTATAGACAAAACGATTTTTCTGAGATAAATTTTTGAAAATTCTTACTGTGATATATTTTTTTGTCGTCAAAACTAAAAATTAACTACGTTCAACTATATTTAAAGAATACATTCTAAAACAATCAATCGATTTCAATGGCACGTGATGTGATTAAGAGTGTAAGAGGATGACGTCACTACAGCCACATAATATTATAAAGACTTACATACAAGAGCAAGGTAATTAACCCCCGTGCTCGTATTGTTTCAAAACCTAAAACTCATATTTTAAAGTTCCTACAAAAAAAATCACAAAGCAAGAAAATTATAGAACTCTGTTTTTTTCGGGACTTTCTTGTTCCCATCTTGTGTTATTTTATAATAATTATGTTTTAGGTAGGTATATTATGTACGTGTGACTTACACTCCAGAAGCTTACTTGCTTACTTACTTTTGGAATCATACTTATGAGTCTTTATAATTTATTTTTCAATTTTCCAGTTTGTACTGTACTTGGGGCTCACAGTATTATCCTTTGTGTTGGCGTTCCTCATCTCCGTGGCATTTGAGGCGCCCATCGTCACGATGCTTAAAATATTGTCGCCGCAGAAGAAGCCGCACAGGGTGTGATCCATTGCGTAGTTTTAAGGTTTTAAATTGTAACACTAATACGAGAGATGGTATCTGATTATGAGTTTATTGGACTGATACATTATGATAATTTATACTACATTACTTACCCACGCAACATTAATGTTGAAATGAATAATCTAAAATCAATTAAACAATTTAATATAAAAAGGGGTTATCTGTAAAGTCGGTTTACTGACAATAATTGAACGTGACAACGTCATAAGAGCGGAGACTCATTGTGCCTCTTTGTCGCTCGTTTCACGCTCTCGCTTGCACTTCAAGCCTTAAATGGCACGCCACAGAGCGAGGTAGCGGCGCATGAGTCCTGTTTTTTGTTGCGTGCAGCCGGCTCCATCGAATTATAAGACGTTGTCACATCAAAGTTATGATCACGCCACATGCGTTAATATGGTTTTGGCGTTTGGATGATTGGTCTGACTTACATTTTTGTAACCAAAAATATCATTGATCTCAAAATAAATTCAAAAGTGAAATGAAAATTATGATTATGAAAAGGACCAAACTCAAATATTTAAAGACTGAAATAAAAATATATAAAAAAGGCGATTCATCAATTAGGAACATTTTATAAAAAAAACCCTGCATAATCAGATATTATTAATACGTAAGTACAAGAGTGTGATATGTTAGATAAGGAACTTAGTGTGATTATTTTAAACACTTGAAATAGTGCAAATTATAATTTAAAGTTTTACAAATTTTGATTGGACGCAGAGATGTAACGTGTTCACTATTATTGTTCTCTTTTTAAAAATATGTAGAAAATGCCCATCAATAGTTTCTAATGAAGCGTAAACATAACAAACCTTTTCTTTTCTTTATTCTTAATATTTTATAAAAAAAAATAAGATCAATGTGGTACAACCAGGTTACGTGCAATCCAATATTTCATTTTGTGATAGAGGAATTTTTGTTACCTATTTATACTGCACTAGTTGTTTGCTAGTTTTTGTATCCTTTACTGTAATCGGGAATCAAAGATACAAATATTTAATGTAGATATTAGTCTTAAATGTAAAGGAAATTTAGTAAGGGATGGATATTATAAGGTAGGGATTAAGTTTATTCAACGAATTCATCTGACATTCGATATGTGTGGAGTTTAGCAAACTTTAGGTTAAGTGAAATATTAAATCACAAAAACGGGATTTCTTTTCTTCTCGCAGTTCTTTTACTATTGGAATCGATATTATTTTAGCAAAATCGGTTTTGTCAAAATGAAGCTTTAGAAAATCTAGAAATGCTTAGGATTTTTAACTTAAATCGTCGCGAATTAATAACATTTTTAATTATTTATACGGGATACTCACGATCTCTTTTTATTTTATTTGTCGATATTTCGGCCTAGTTGCATAGGCCGTGGTCACGACGGGACTGCGGCGGCGAGCTGTAACTTTTGACAGGAGGATCTACTGACAGATGAGCCTGTCGTGAGTATCCCGTATAAATAATTAAAAATGTTATTAGAAATGCTTGCAAGAAAGTGTTAAAGTAAAATAATTGAGTATCGTTGTTAGGTAGGATTGATGATTATGTCTATTGTTGCACCTTTTCCTGCCCCGACATGAATAATTGCTAATTGGTCGTGCCGATGTTATATACATATAAATTGTATACATATTTTCATGTACAAAGGGTTTAATATAATAATTAGATAATGTTTTCTTCGATCTGATCTGCGACTGTTCAAATATAATAATAAACACTTATTAGAAAATCGTCTCAATTAACTTAGTCTTACCGTAGGTCTACTCTTGAACCTCGATTTCATGAAAATTGGAAATTGAAATCCGGTGATTTTCAATACAGCTCTAGCGAATTATTAACATTTACTTGCTTAAAAATTTATCTAATCCGATAAAATAATTTACTGCTTTATATTTGTGCATTTTTAACTTCTCGTGTATTTTGTGTATTTTAATTTTTGTGTGCAATAAAGTGTTAAATAAATAAATAGATAAATAAAGTATAAGCGACAATTAACTAAAAGTTAATTGTCGCTTATACTTTGTTCAAAACAACTAAAATGACATATCCGATTCCAATTTTCATTCAATTGAGACTTAAAAGGAACCTCAATGTTTGGAAATATCATGAGCTTACGGTGCTCCACTCGCTAGCGTAGCGTAACAGCACCTTTAGTGATAGTTTATTAGAACTAAATTTTCAGACCTTAAGGGCTATAAATTTTGACACCAAACTTACCGAACGCAGGCTACAAATCCCCCCGATCATAGAAGACCTCGCCACATGTTATCGGATCCCCCGGACCCAATAACCGCGGCAAACGCTATTCTCCCAACTCTAAACCGGAACACGACAAACTCACATCACCTTAACACAACACTGCACCGTCGCCGCCGGTCTCGGCGACGAAGACCTCTCTTGCGCCCGGCGCCTAACGCCGAGCGACGAGCCACAAATACTCCTCCACCAAGTCCACCCAGTAACCAGAACGCAGCACCAAGTCGAGGTACGGTCTCCCGGGAGACAGCCCTTGGTGCTGGCGTTGTAGGTAACAGCCCAATCCATCTAAATAATGATGTCTCGGGCTGAGCACTCTGCTCGGCCCACAAAGTTCGGTGAAGTTGCAAAAAATCGCAAGATTAGCAACAAGTTAGTCATTAAAAAAAAAAAAAAAGGCTACAAAGCAACTCGTGGTAAAAGCTCAGAACAATTTTTCTACCGCAACGTAGTACATGTTCTAGTACACATCATAGTATTGGTATATTAAACATTTTATTCAAATAAGCATAGGTGCCAATAGACTTATAAAGCCGTTTGGAGTCCCATCCTTAGTCACAAACGAAAATATTAAGAAATAATAAAGATAGAATGAAGTCACATTGTAAGTTTAACTAAAATATATTGCTCAATTTGGTACAAAGGGTAATTTAATTACATATTAACAATGACAATAAAATACAAATGATCCAGTACACGTTATTAATTAATAATAAATTAAGCTACTTTTAATAAATGTAAATATTTCTTATTATGTAAATAAGTTGTAAATATTAGATCTAATTTTTTTACTGAAAAAAACATATATTAAAAATTGATACTTGAACTGTATTTTCTTTTAAATTCTCAAACGTCAAAAGTACATGTTAGCATCTAAACTACAATGGAGCTCCGCCGCTTGTCGACCAGAGAAAAGAATTGAGAGTAACTTGACGTGCTTAAGCTACTGTCTAAAATCATCGGTTGGTGTAGTCGGATATCCGGCGCAGCAGGGAGCAGATGGGCATCTCCACCAGCAGACACAGACACAGCGCCCCGGCAACTGTGGTCACCGTCGTGCCCGCAAAATACCACCACTAAAAACCATAATATCCTCATTAAATACCAAAAATAACGTGCTGACTAATAGAAGGATCTTTTATGTTTATCAATTTTATAAAGACCGCCCCGTTAGAACGCCTAACTCCACCGCCCAACCGCAAGGTTCGTATTCGATGCAAGACGGAGACAGGCGTTTATGTGATGAACATTTTTTTATGATATTGGAAGGCAAATGGATTTCCTGATTGTAAGAAATTCACGCCGGCTAGAGACACTAAAGGTCATAATGGTGCGTTGCCAACATAAGGCCGGAATGTTTGACCTTGAGCAAAAGTAAGTTTACTGGCTACTTTTCCCTCCGAACCGGAACACGTCAACGGCAAGAAATAATGTTATGGCGGCAGGAATAGGTAAGGCGGTGTTACCAATCCGGACGAGTCGCTACGAAACTCTACCACCTTGTAGGATGTCACGATGTTAGAGACGGTAAACATATGTTCGCCTTTTACGAGCAGTCTGGCAGGAAGGTCTATTCTACAAAGGAGCCCGAACCAACACGGGGAATCCATAAATGTTTGTATTTCCGGGTCTTTGTATTTATTAAATATGTACATACTGGTATCAATTTAGGTATTTCTATGTATTAGTATCGTTGACTAACACCCTTGACACAAGCATATAATTTTCTTACCTTTGCGTTAGACCAATTTGTGAAAATTGTCCAGGAATATTTATTATATATAGTTAGTTACATTGGCAATTTTTTACAGTTGCATAAATAACGGTCAGTGACAAATATAAACTAGGTAAGTCAATTATATATTATCACCGATTTGCAATATGTTATATTATATTAAACATGTAATTCGCTTATTTGCGGTCCATTACACCTTTTAAAATGTTTGACATAATTAGCTTTGTTAATTAACAACTATTAAAATATTTGCACACCACAAGTTGGTAGAATATGTAGAAACGCCTAAATAATTTTGTGACATCCTTGTAACACTCATATTCCGCAAATAAATATTTTTTTCTTTTCTTTTCTTTTTTGTACTACTCATACAGCAACCACAAAACATCGCAGCGATGAAATGTCGTCAAACTATGAAACCATAACATCACAGTGTAAATATAAGTAGACAGTGGTGAAACTGCCTACTATCATATATCTACGAGTTACCTAAGTGAACCTAACAGGACCCACAGAACGCGTGTCGCTTCGAAGCGAGTGGTCACAGTACACGTTCCGCAACTGCTTTTTTTTAAAAAATGCCGGAACTATATTGTGCTGTATACGGCTGCTTTAACACCTGAGCTATTATTTTTAGACCGTTTCAAACTAAGTAGAGTTTAAAAGGTACGAACGATTTATAAATATACAAAGGGTAGTTCACATGTTCGTGAATTAATATTTCAGGTTACAAAATTAATTAATTTAGTTTTCGGTTTTACTACTACTCGTGCAAACTCCTTTTATATTGTAAAAAACAATGTCTAAACATTAAAACCCTATGGTTTCAATTGAGCATAGGTATTTATTTTATTAAATAAGCTTAGTTTTTATACTGTGTCATACTTATACGTGGTAATACTACTGAAGGTCACAAATATGCCTTCAATTACAAATATTTGAAAGCCTTATAATGTCAATTAACAAAGTCAGAAAGAAAGAGAGCTCGGAAAAGAGTCAGCAATACTTGAAAATTGACATCAGCTCTTTGTTATGAGTGTAACCTCCAGTAGCAATATAGCTTCATGGATCAATCAGTAAAATATAGTATTGTTGCACCGCTTGTATGTGTCACTGTCGCTGCAAATACAAAATGATATATCATTTGCTATACGAGTAGGTAGTATAAGTATAATATATACTTTAAGATCCGAATCTACACCGAGCTGATAATATTATAATGAAATATATTTTGTTATAAATTTATTATATAAGAAATCATATTATAACTAGAATACAAATAAGTACTGAACGTTAAATTAAAACAGTCTTCTTATCTTTAGTTTTAAAGACCTGATGATGCTGTAAAAAGTGAAACCGGCTGGCTATAGAGTAACGAAAAGTATTAAATAAATTGTATAGGGATAAGCACAAGCGTTTACTACAAAAAAGTGTATATTATAACTAATTTTAATTTTAAAATTTAAAAATATTTTTAAATGTTTTTAAAAAATGAATTTTCATTATTCCCATTTTTGTTAAGGCAATCCTATCTCCTATATCCTATCCTATATTATCCTATGGTTTGCAATAAAACTGCGTTTAAGTTGATATCTTTTTTTCTATTATCCTATGTAAGTAACAAGAATCGACATACCTTTACGTCTTCTTTGAGTCAGGATTACACCATTTAATAAAAATAATTGTGTATTTTGTGATAAATAAATTTAGTAAATTTATTTATTTTAAATTAGGTTTTATACTGTTATTAGCTCGGTGTAGATCGACCTAGGTCAATCTTACAACAGTATTTGTCATATGGTAGTGTAGTATAATTTGCTAGAAAAGCGATTTTGGCAAGGATCTATTGCACGGTCCGGCTCACCAGACAGACAGTGTGGCCGCACAACGCCGCGTCGGAGGACAGGAGCGTCCAGCGCGCCACCGCGCCGTGCAGCAGCAGCGCGCCGTAGCACGCGCGGCTCGCGCCCGCCGCCAAACCGCTCTGCAGCGCGCGCCGGAACACCGCTGCGGACAACACGGGTATGTAGACGCGCTTGAGAGCAATGTCCCATGTGATTCGTATGGCACTCACCCACGTGCGTCGTGGCGCAAGCGAGCGCAGGCCACAGCCAGCCCAGCGGCCACGTGAGGTGCGCGCCGGCGGCGGCCCAGCCCGCGGCCATGCGCGGTAACAGTGCCGTGGCCGTCACCGTCAGCAACGCCGCGGCCCAGCAGCACCACGTGCTCACCTGCCATGTATCACGAATAACTGATTATATCAATGACCGATAGTGTAGTCACGCCGTCCACCAGGACATACTATCTTATATATAAAATTCCCGTGTCACAATGTTCGTTCCCGTACTCCTCCGCAACGGCTTGACCGATTCTCATGAAATTTTGTGAGCATATTGAGTAAGTTTGAGAATTGACCAACATCTATTTTTCATACCCCTAAGTGTTAAAAGTGACTCATTCCAATTTTTTATAGCAAAACAACGTCTGCCGGGTCAGCTAGTAATAAATAAAATTATTAACGCGTTATGAGGTATGGGATTATAATAATAATAACAATAATAATAATAAATCTTTACAAACCTACAAGAGGCACCTGTGACGCGTCTATACAATAATAATTCTACCACCGGATAGGAACGCGGCCACACACTGAGAAGATCCGGCAAGAAACTCAGCAAGCTTATCTTTTTTTTAAAATATTTTTACAATAATTAATGTAATGATACAATATATTTATAAGGGATTAGCCTGAGGAGCAATTATTCCCAAGCCGTCTTAGCAACTAAAATATTCAGCAATGGTATAATAACCCTTTTCATTTAATTTACATTTAACACATTTCTTAAATTGGAAGTTCTTTCATATAATTGGGAAGTTTATTGTAGAGCTGTATACATTGGCCCATGAAATAATGGCTTACTCTGTGGAGACGAGATACATGCACAGCAAGATTATTTTTATTCCTTGTATTAACACAGTGTATATCACAATTTCTTTTAAATGAATTTAAATTTCTGTGAACATACATTAAGTTTTCAAAGATATACTGGGATGCTACAGTTAGAATTTTTATTTCTTTGAATTTTTCTGTCAGGGAAACTCTTGGGCCTAGGTTATAAATTGCCCTTATCGCTCTCTTTTGTAAAATAAAATAAAATAAGTATAAAACTTGCATATGTTAGTTTAAGTTTCGTAAAATGACCATTTTTTTATCATAACTAGCGGTCGGCCATTGTTCGAAATTCGACCATAATAAATTTTAATATCTTGTTGATAAGAACGCCAGCTTCATTTCTCAAGACCAACTAATTTGTTTCCAAACTTTTTAGTGCGCCATTTGTGATCTTTTATCGTTATCATCAATATATTTGTTTGTGTGTGTGTCAAATGCATGGTAGTGTGGGTAATGTTTTATTTATTGATATAATGTATTTTATAAGCATTATTACTGAAAAATATTAGCGTTCTGCACTTCTTCTACACATAAACTATAAGTGTGCCAAATTTTATGCTCCTGCGTCAGCGCAATTTCCGTAAAAAGGGGGTCCAAAGTTTTGGCATCACGTATTAACATATAGATCAGAATCAGAAAAATCTTAATTCACTTGAAACATACAAGTGGTATTTGTGCGCGTCGAATTTTTTTTTTAAACTACCACCGGATCGGAATCGCGGCCACACACTGAGAAGATCCGGCGAAAGAAACTCAGCGGGCTTGTCTTTTTTCAATAATAATAATTACAATATATACAAGATTAAAAATATAAATTACAATCTTACTTTAACTTAAATAAAAGGTACAACAAATCACATTACAACTTTTAGTGGGAGATTGAAAACTCTATCCCCAAGCATGTTCATCTTCCAAATACTCTGAGACCGTATTTGACATAGTTTTGCTTTTATAATTTTTTTAAACTTATTTAAAGGTAGATCTCTAATATCAATGGGCAACTTATTGTAGAAACATACACATTGACCCAAAAAGGATTTACTAATTTTATGGAGACGAGTTTTGTAAACGGCTAGATTATTTTTATTCCTCGAATTAATGTCGTGAACATCACATTTTCTTGTAAACATACATAGATTTTTTTACCATACATTAAATTCTCATAAATGTATTGAGAACTGAAGGTTAAATTATTTATTTCTTTGAATTTTTCTCGGAGAGAATCCCTTACTTTAAAATTATAAATAGCTCTAATAGCTCTTTTCTGTAATACAAATATGATAAATGATATACCTACCTTTTATTATTATTACCTTTTATATTATTGTTTTAGGTACAACAACAATTGTATGCAAATGTTAAAAAATGTATTATTCAATAACTAAGATAACAATACCACCCATGAACGACCATGCCTATTGCAATAAGTATTTATATTTTTTTATTTTAAAATATCGTATAAATATAAGACCTTTTCAGAACTTCGAGTATAAGTAGAAATTCATGATAGATTAGTAGTAGATTTTAATTTCAAAGGACCAATTCTTGAAAATGTGCAGAGAATTATGGTAAGAAAAACGAGCGTTTACCTTGCTAACGTTTAACGTCCCATCCAAATGATGCAGAATCCATGCAGTCAGCACGCCAAGGAGGTACGGGACAACCCGCGCCCACGGACGGTTCACTACAGCTGAGTACGCAGCAAACGCATCTGGGAAACTGTAACAGTTTCGTAATTTATAGAATGTCACTCCTACGCCACTCATAGTAATGTTAGAATGTTTTAACTTATCTACGAAAATTCTCTTAAATTTTGTACACTAACACAAGCACGCAATTCTTATTGTAAAGTTATACATAAATAGCTTTCTCGGCCAGAGTAACACTGAAGATTAGCTTCTCTACAGCCGTAGGATGTATCATAATAATTTCGAGTTTCATAAATTCCACTGCACAAGGGGTCAGCTTAGCTTTATTCATTTCATTTACACAATTGAGTATACTTGCCTTAAATTAAAATCCGTAAACGCTGTAGCCACATCAAAGGCGGAAGCAATACACATCAGCAGCAGTGCCAAGATGGCTGCGGTGAGACGTTTTGACGTGGTCAGCAGCAGGCATAGCAATGATGCCAGCAGGTGAAGCTGCGTCTCTACCGACAGGTACCACGATACTTGCATGCACTGGAATGATACGTTTGCCGCGTCAGCAACACAGCAGGATAGCTGAGACTTGGTCATCAATTGTTTAACACTGTTTTAACAGTTGAGTAACAATGTTTTAACAATAAATTTCCACTCTAACGAAACAAAAAACAATCATCACCATTTCAGAGATTTTCCTAAGTCGGCAGCACGAAGATTCCTAAACTTCTTTTTGTTTGACATTCTAGTTAATATGTTCAAGTTCTAAAATGCTAGTTAAGACTAAATTGCTCGACTCTTGCTAAAACAATAAATATTGTGTAGTATTAGGAATCAAACAAGCAGACAGATTCCCTGTTAGTATACGCCGTAAGTTGGTAAATCGCCATTATCAAAGATAATAAATAAATGTTACTGGGCAAGTTACAAATATTGAATCTAACCTCAAAGCAAATTATATTTTTATGGGTGTGTGTGTGGGTTGTCTAGGATACTAATACATAGAAATACATAAATAGATACCAGAATAAATTTAATAAAGACCCAGACCCGGAAATGCAGACATCTAAATGAAATGCCTGTTCCAGTCGGGAATCGAACCCGAGTTGGTCGGCGTAGTTAGGCGTATACGCTAGCCACTCGACCATCGACACCTGAAATCTAGGATGTAAAGTTTTTGCCTGTTCACCTGTGATCGGTTCATGAGTACATGTTTACCTGTTCGTCTCGAGGGTAGAAGTTGGTGATGTAGAGAACATTCCTCCACCAATACGTCTTGCAGTTTTCGAAATCTCGCTCAGGCAGAGACAGGACTGCTGTATCGCGAGAGACCCGCGACAGCACTGACGTCAGGAATATCACGTACATGTAAGATGGCAGCAATCTAGACACAAAGCATTCACAAATTAAAAAAAATAGCTGGTATTTTATTCCCGGTTCAACATCTCGACAGAAAGCAAAAATCTTCAATCAGAGACACGATTAGGTATGGCAACTCTTACACTTTCCGAGGATTGGACCGACCCATAGGGATGTGAAAAAATAATCTATTATTTAAAAAAATCGATAACTTCTTGGAATCGATAAAATCGTTTACTCAGTGTGCGAGTGAGTTTGCTGTTTACGATTTGTGGTAAAAAATGTCCCATAAACGACCAAAAAGTGGCTGGAGGGCTTACTTTGTAATGAAAAACAATGGTACAACTGCTTTAGTTTAAAATATTGAGTTGTGTCGCCTCTGTGGTCTAGCGATCCGGGTGTTGGACTTGACTGCATGAGGTCCCGGGTTCGAATCCCGGGTCGGCCAACACAAAGAAAATTGGATTTTTCCAATAAAAAAAAAAGCTGGTCGGGATTGGAAATGTGCCCGGTTGGCGATAGGCTTGCCACCTATCACATTGTGGGACTTAGTATCTTCGGCTAGTCGTGGGTGCCTTGGTTGTACCTCTGCCTACCTCTTCGGGGATATGGGCGTGAAGATACTTTTTGTTTCATAAAATTATAAAAAAACGATTTTTTAAGAAAATCGATAATTTGAAAATCGGTTATTAAATAAAAGTAAAAATCGATTGTTAAACAAATCGATTTTTCCCCAGGCAAGTACCATCCCTATTAATTCCCAACAATTTCCGGCCCCGTGGCCGCATGCATACTTTGCGGTGGCCGCAGCGTTTCATAAGCAACGCAAGGGGTACGGGGCGATGCCAGCAGCCGTTTCGCTGCTTTTTTTTGGTTGCGTGTTATTTTAAATCTGTGGTAGCTGCTAAAGTAGGTACTCATTTAAATGAAAAAAAAAAGAAACGCTATTTTCATCTACATTAAATTGCCAAGGTAACTAAGATACTTATGTGGATAAGGATTAATAAAATACTGATTAAAACAAATTAGTTCTTGTGAAATATGGTAGTTTTTAAACATATTTTTCAGAAATAAAAATAGTTAGGTATTGCTAGTCAACCTTAACAAACAGCTGATGTATTGCTATACAAGACTTTTTTATAGACCTCTTTATGGTATACATTTCTATAGTACATTTTTCGTTTAGTCAGCGCTTGCAATGTAAGCCTACCGATAGACCGAAAATCGTCTTTTTGACGGCTTCGACACAAATTGCAGAATGAAAATTAACGGTGTGGTTTATATAAACCTACGTGAATATAATAACTGTGTGTGTATGTGTTAGATTTGGAACGTGGATTAGTATTGTTTAAACTAAGCTATCTAGTCAAAAGGTAGACTTACCGGATCGCTCTGTTAGTGACGAAACACAACAGTTGCAAAGCCTGTCCACAGCAGCCTCCGAAGTTGACCAACTCTTCCACAGAGTAGCGGCTCTTTAAGTAAAAAAAGTGATGGGCGCTGAACAGACCGCTAAACGCGAGAGGTAACAATTCATTAGTACACTCAGTATCCTAATTAACTAATTACCTAAACTTATGAACTAAATATTAGAATCTATACTTTTCATCGTTGGCATTTGGTGGTATTCCATTGTATACACAGTTTTTTTAAGGTAAACTCTGGTACTTGTCCACCATATACTTTATTAACTTGTAAATCATGCAATATCATACATGATTAGTATAGCATCAGTTAGTCAAAACACTATCTCATCGATAGAGAAACTTTACATTATTTAAAATGTTCTGGGAATCTTTTTCCAAACACGCAACATTATTAAAATTATAATGTCTGAGAACAGATGTCATGCTTTCAATTGCCTCTTTAAAATCTTTGGTTCTTTTGACATTTCATGATTGGTCGTTTATAAAATGTGAGAGTGCGTTTTAGATATACTTCATTCTGCAACAGATTATCTTACCTAGCGAAAAATAGAGTATCAAATGCCAAAGTACCAGTCATTACTATGTAGTATATGTTGTTATATTCTTGTAAATCACCTCCATTTTCTGTGGAAAAATACAAAAAATATATATATTTAGTACATTATTAAAACATATTAATAAGCTTGCATATGAATACTTACCAGATAAACCGCTAACAACAACAGAAACATGCAGATATATGATCCACAATGTTGCTACAATTTTCAATCCATGTATCAGGGCTAGATCCTTATTAGCCATTGAGGTATTAAACATCCTCATCCAACTGTGCTTTAAAGAAAAACTCAGTAGCAAACTTTTGTATGCACTACTCTTCCTTTTATACTCTGTCGTAAGGCTTGCACAGGAATTATATTTAGTTCTGGGACATCCCGGATTAGCACCTAATGGTTTTGAGTTAGGACATTGCTTCCTGTACTTCCCGCACCTCGCACAGCTGCCAATAACTCCTTCCGATTTAACTACGTCCAGCGTAATCGACGGAGGCAAATGATTGATCTTCAAATCACTTAAATTCCTCATCGCTAATGCCTCCTTCATAACTTTTGGTTCATTTGCAACTCTTAACTTTCTTTCTCCAAACTTTTTATCCAGAGTATTATTGTATGGTTCTAAATTAAAAGTTGTGGTTTTGGTGTAAGGTTTAAACTTAAATATACCGAAATCAACAAGTGTAGCAATAGTCACTAAAGTCAGTAGAATTATGGTGACCATTATAAATACGACTGCTCCAATATCAGACTTAATGCTGTACGAGTTTTCAACAAATCTTAATGATGCAATGCGCAAATTTCTGGGCACTGTTCTGTTAGTTTTCAGATTAACGTTCAGGACAAGCGAAAAGTTAATCAAGGATAGCACATCTTCCGGGGAGCACGATCTTGGTAAACACAGGCCGAGAGTGATATCGTATGACTGAAAAGAATGAATGATAACATAAGATTTTTCCATTATTTTGTTAATTTGTAAGTTGGCGTAATTAGGGACGATCCCAATCTCACCTTATCTTACCTAAGGGAGAGGGGGAAGTTTCGACAAGTATCATATTTTTTTCCGCAGGAAACGATTAAACAATTATATAATAGTAATAGGAATTTCTTCACTAAACTGTAGCTACTAAACTGTTCCAGAAAAAATATTGGAACGAACGAACGAGGTCACTATACTCGTCTATATTTTACGTATATAAGTCTTGTTTATTTGTTTAAATATTCATCTATTCCTGAAACGTACTCGTATTAAACTACACGTTTTCTTGTTTTAGTTATTCTTCAACTTTTAATTTTTTTTGTTAAGAGAGAGCAACGTCTGTTGAGCTAGTTAGTTTCAAATAAAGGCTTTGTTTTATTAAATGTACATATACAGCATATTTATTTTAAGATAATTAATTGTCTTATAATATGTAATATGTAATATTAGCATTCCTATGATTAGGTAAGGTTTTTAAATGTTTTTTTTAAAGAAACGCCAAAATATATAAACAAGAATTGCATCTGTGTTGCATACCACATTTAGCAACAATATTACATTAACATAAATAATAACATTGCAATACAATACGTTCCTAAATAAAATCGATACACAACTAACAACACAATCGATCAGAAAGAAAATATCTAAAATGACATGGGGATTTATAGCAACGTGGCAGTTCAGTTGAATAAAAGGGGCATATATTTTCTAACATAAAAGTTTTTTTTAAAATATTGGAAGGCAAACAAGCAGACGAATTTTCTGATTTTAAGAAATTCAGGCCGCCTAAAGACACCAAAGGAGGTATTGGTGCGTCGCCAACCTTAAGCCGGGGTGTTAGACCTCGAGCAAAAATAAGTTTGGCTACCTTACCCTCCGAACCAGAATACGTCAATGGCAAGCGCTGACGTTATGCAGCAGGAATAGGTAAAGCAGTGGTACCAATCGGGTGAGTGGCTACCAAACTCTACTACCAAGTAGGAAGTCACGGTTTTATGCTCGCCTTTTACAAGCTGCTTGGCAAGAAGGCACATGGTCTATTCTGCGAAGGAGCCCGGACCAACACGGGGAAAAATTGAATGATACTCGTATATTTGAATAATCAGTAGTCTCGGTAATCGTAGCACGTTTTAGTACCTTAGCCATCGTAAACTTCGTAACATTTAACGAGATTTGCAGAGTGAGGTAAGAGAGGGAAATCGGAGACGTGTTCTCCTGGCCCACCAGGTGTCTCGTCAGATCGTCTTGTTTCACCATCGAGTTCCAGCTTTCTAACTCTGGAAAAAAGCTCACAAATAAATTCAACAACTAATTTAATAAAAAAAACACGATATGTATGTCGCCATAAAACGTAATAAGGAAATACTTTCACGGTTAAATTTAACCCTATTTAAAACAATACCATCTTCGTAAATGTGAACACAGAACACATTGTTAAGGACTTACAAATCCTTGAAATCGATAATCAGTTAAATCCATCAAACTCCTCTTTTGCTTGTTAAATTCAAATAATACATTATTCATTAATTCACATTGTTACAAATCGGCAAAAGCAGAAAAATGGCCTCATTAAAAAACTAATATTCGTAAAAATATAAAATCATTTACGTCCATCAAACTCCTTTTCTTTTTGCTGCAGCGCGCTGAGATAGTCGCCACTGTAAAACTCTCCCCAAGTATCATTACTGTCCTCTGGGTTGTGCTCTTCATCCTGTAACCAAACACCTTATAATTGAATTAGTTGCCTACAGTAGCACACGAGGTCGTAGCCGGGATTATGTACAGAGGGGGGCAGAAAAAGAAAATCCCAAACTAAATTGTTTTATTCATAGTTTTTCAGTGTAGGAGTATCTCATTAGCATATCGTAGAGACGAGGTAATAATTACAACAAAATTTAATAGCCATATATAGCTTTACTTGACGAAAATTTGGCGCGGTTTTTCACAAATCTTTTTAAAACTTTTCTTTAATATTTTTTTTTATGACGAATTTCTCGTCCACGCTTTAAATTCACACTTAAAAAGACCATTTTTTTCATGGGAAGAGGCAGTGAACAAGCACAGGTCACCCTTAATGGTAAGAGATAACCGCAGCCTACAGACTGTCCTGTGGTCAGAATGTTAGGCCCATTACGGGCCAGGACCAGTGGTCTTATTAGTAATGACCCGTTTCACCTTTGCTCGCCTCTTATAAGCTGCCAAGTTGAACGGCAGATGATCTATTTTACACAAAGGATTAGGAACAACATGGAGCTTAAAATTTTTTCGGTAATTTGGGAAATACCAGTTCTAAGTGAAAACCCCTCTGTATGTACCGCGTCATGTTCATGGTAACTCGTCCATCGAATTATGAACCTGAAAAACACTACCTGAAACACACTATTTGAGCAATAAAACTATAATGGCTTGTTTCTTACTTCTATTTTTTTGAGACTTGGTAGAGACAATTAAAGTAAATAATTTAAACAAATATATCAAAAACAATAAATAGCAGACGGCGACGCACCTGTACCATCTATGGTGCCTGTAGACCTCAGTTCTCATGTACCATCAAGACAGCCTTGTGATTGTTCACTGACCTTGGTCGCTGATCGTGTTTTTTAGAGAAGGGAAATATGATAAACGACGACACCAATTTAACCATAATTTTAACACGATGACACCACTTTAAGCATTGATAATGTTAGCAGGAATAAATACGCTGATTCTCTTTTTGGGGGACAGGTCGTCCCAGAATTCTGGCAGTTAGTAGGTCTAATTTATTTAGTTTTATATAATTAATTTGCAATAAATTGTAACATCCATATTCTTGCAAAAAAAACTATTTTCTTACAAATAAAAATACTCACCAACAGCAGACATTGTTGCTTAGAACCGAGCCAAAACTTTTTGCCACCAAACAAGCCAGAGTGATATCGGCCCGACGCGTCAGCCACTGTAAAAATTAGTTAAAAGCTTTCAGAAACCAACCTACTTCGCAATCCACAAGAGCGCATAAATAAACCGATTTTGATGAAACTATCTACTGTATGGCTGGATAATATATATTTCTAACGATATAAGAGTTTTCCTTGGATTTCACTGGATTTTCAGCTTTATCGGTTCGTAACTACTAACAAACTTTAGCAAATAATAAAAACTTGATCACCTCTTTATTCTAGTGGTTAGCGTACACGACTTACAAAACTTACCCTCCGTGAAGGTAAGATTCGATTCAAGATGGGGTGTCCGCCACATTTGTGTGATTCACTCACATCTAGATGTATTTCTAGGTCGGTGTAACAACAAAGTAACGCTTTCACGGGTTCCCGGACACACTGGGATAAAAGGAAATGAGGCTGCAGACGCGCTGGCTGGGAAGGGATCAGAGGAATTCCCTGTAGGACCAGAGCCAATATGCGGAGTTGCTAGAAGCATTTCTAGGAGCTTGCTTGAGCTCAATAAATGGATTCTACAACTTTCCTATCAAATTGGCAAAAAAACACGGACCAAGAGCATGCAAAGGCACTCGTGGCAGGGTTTAACGCCAAATTTTCTTCGATTGCTATCAGTATGCATCGGAAAGAGCTCAGGATCTTGGTTGAGCTATAACAGGTCACTGCGGGCTAAACAAACACCTTTGCATGATGAGCCTTGCAGAGACATCTGACTGAAGGTCTTGCCTTGAAGCAGAAGAGACGGCAATGCACGTCCTCTACGACTGTCCTGCGTTCATTCAGGCTAGAAGTAAGCATCTGGGGGGGCACTTAATAAATCCCCAAGATCTTAAGCTGATCAATCCCAAGAGCATTATA
Source organism: Calephelis virginiensis (assembly GCA_002245475.1). Classification (NCBI taxonomy): domain Eukaryota; kingdom Metazoa; phylum Arthropoda; class Insecta; order Lepidoptera; family Riodinidae; genus Calephelis; species Calephelis virginiensis. Next base: position 174,752 of record NJDC01007639.1, read on the forward strand.
CAGTTCTTAGAAACTGTCGGCCTTGTGGTTTTGATCTAAGCTTAAAGAGTTGTGATCACAATAGATCTAGTTAGGTCGCAGTGATCCTCGGGGCAGGTCATACACGAACTCTTAATAAATAGGTCGGTGTAATTCATTCCTCTATAAATTTATTCCTCTATAAATTTTACTGGTTTTATGTGTTAACTGTCTGTTCCGGGGAACTTCGCTCTACCCGTTCATTTTGTATAAATAAATAAAAAAGTATCTTCACGCCCATATCCCCGAAGAGGTAGGCAGAGGTACAACCAAGGCAACCACGACTAGCCGAAGACACTAAGTCCCACAATGTGATAGGTGGCAAGCCTATCGCCAACCGGGCACATTTCCAATCCCGACCAACATTTTTTTTTATTAGAAAATTGGAAAAATCCAATTTTCTTTTTGTTGGCCGACCCGGGATTAGAACCCGGTACCTCATGCAGTCAAGTCCAACACCCGGACCGCTAGACCACAAAGCAAAACCAAAATAAAAAATCAAAATGTAGTTTTTCCTGGTTTCCTTGCAGTCGGACGATATAAAAACTATCCTATGTCCGTCTCCTGGTTCTAAACTTCCCCGTCAATTTTAAGCAAGCTTCAGGCGTTCTTGAGTTATAAATAGTGTAGGTAACTAACACGACTTTCTTTTATATAAAGACTAGCCGACCCGGCGAACTTCGTATCGCTCGACATTAACAGCTACTAACCGTTTCTATATAAAAAATAAAGTATTGTTTTACCCGATTTTGCTTGCAATTTTCCAGGGTTTTCTCTTCATTATCACCTTCTCGTGACAATAACTAACACGTCAAAAAAATAATTAGCGAAATTGGTCAATCCGTTCCTAAATAGGGATATACATTGTATTAAAAGCTAAAACCAGTACTAGTTAACCAATTATACTCAATAAATTCTCGAATTCTATTAATTTAAAAGTAATTTATCAATTATTTATGGTTGTCACTTTAATTATTGTTCTTTAATAATTGAAGTCGTGATATCTGAGATTGACTTTGGTAGGTATTTTTGACCAACACGAAATTAATAGATGTAGAGGTACACTGTACACGGGATATGACTCTATAGTACTGGTATTTTAAGTTGTAGAAAACTACGCTGATTTCTCGATTGATTCGACTCCCGCAATCTTATCGTACGGGTCCCGTATATTAGTTGTATTGGCATATTAAAATCAAATATTAAGTTATCAATTTACAGGTTACGGCAATGTTTTAATTATTACCGAACATTGGCGAAATCTATACCAACTGTGCTATTCCGAAGAGATTTCTTACCCCGCACACCTTTGTGAAATCCGTTACCGAGGGCGGTATTCCTAAACAATTATGACTTAGGGACCTTCAAGAAAAGAGCGTACTCATTCCTTAAAGGTCGGAAACGCATCTGTGATACTCCTGGTGTTGCGGATGTCCGTGGGCGGTGGTGATCACTTTCCATCAGGTGACCCACTTGCTCCTTTGCCTCCTTTTGTATAAAAAAGACGGGTTGCACTCCGGGAGTGCCAGCAGAAGTGAAAACTTGAATATTAACGTTGAATATTAAATTGCTTTAATTATCAGTATAAAAGTACTATCATTTATGTGGTAGAATACAATAGTCTTGTGCTTAATCGCACATTTTCGGGTTCAAATTGTAATCGTACAATCCGTAAAATGTACTATTACACCTTATTAGTACTATTAGTACCTACCTATTAGTTCTCTGTGCTATACCATGAAACTTCAGTACGCTTTCTACTAGTACGGCCACTTCATAATTTTCCTCGGCCAGTAAAATAGTAATACTTATGAGATAAAATATGATGAAATATTGAATTATTCAAAGTTATACATAATTCAATTCAATATAATATATATGTATATCGATTTTCCTTCTATTATTATTTCCTTTGTTAAACTTACAACTTTTTCGAAAACAGCTAAACTTCTTCACAATAACATTTTTAATTATTTATACGGGATACTCACGATCTCTTTTTATTTTATTTGTCGATATTTCGGCCTAGTTGATTGAGATCGTGAGTATCCCGTATAAATAATTAAAAATGTTATACTTAGATAATTTAATAAAAACTAAACAGTAAAAAAACATATTACACACATTGTAAATGTATGTCAACAATTCTTCACAATGTTGTACTACTGTAATTTCTATAAACTGAGAAACTATGATATATACCTGCAATTCGCAAACAAATTAAAATATGATTTACTAAACTAATATCTGTTTTATTTACCACAAACTGCAAAGCATTCAAAGCAAGAAACAGTTTACAGTACAATTATTTAATACTGCAGTTCAAGCGCTGAATGAAATAAAGTGTCTAATAATATCACACAGAACGTTTAGCAGTTCAGCTTTTAAACGCTGCTGTCTGATTCTATTCAATAGTGTATTGTGATAAAATAGCAAAATCTAGCGCTGAATGAAATAAAGTGTCTTATAATATCACACAGATAATTAAACAAGGGTTTAGACGCTTTCTGATTCTATTTAAGTTTATTGTGATAAAATAGCAAATAAAGCGATGAATGAAATAAAGTCTATAATACATACAAAGTTTTATGCTTGTCGTAGCGTTAAAGCGCTGGCGATGGAATGTTGCATTATAGCTATCCGTCTTACGAATTTTTGTCTTACGAGGTCGCGTGTCCCGTTGCGAGTTTAGTAGGTTTTAGTTTTTACCCATTCCAAAAAAGTGCGCAACCCCGTAAAGAAGTTTTCACTTAAAAAAAACTTAAAAATTAAAAATAAAATTTTTGATCGAAGCGCTAGTAGCGTAATGTGAATCTACGATCTGGTAGGTCATAGGTTCTATTTCGCTCCATTGTTACCCGAAGGTTAAAAGAGTAATTAATGTGAAAGAAGCTAAGCCAGTATAGATCGTGATACTAGGCACTCCACACTCCCTGCTAACCCCGCAAGGGACATGGCCTACAAATATTATGTACACACGAAGGTATACCATTGATTATCGAAATCGCTAGGTACCTAAAAATGTACAACACTCCAGTTGTAGTAATAACCAAGGAATGTAGGCATGGATTTTCGATAACATTGAAAAATGTTATGCTAAAAATTATCCCATGCAAAAAAAGTGATTTCATAATACACTGACGGTTAGTGTAGCAACGCGAACCTGCCGCAAGTTCGCGTTGCTACAGGCGTGAGTTCTTTTGCCAATCTTCAGAAATCCAAAAGTCAGGTTAGAGCATCAATAGCAGAATATTATTCAACGTGTTTCCAAGTGTGAAAAATAGCTATTTGTCCTAAAATACGTGCGATAGCTCATTCGATCCAGAATGATGTCTTTTCTGGACATCATTCCGGAGTATGACATATACATTAATAATACCTACTTGTAAGTACATAAAAAATTCAAAAGTCATTGACGATTAAACTAGTAAAAAAGCTATCTCGGATTCTTATTAGGTATAACTCAGAAACTACCCATTTCAAAATAAAGTTTAGTACTTAATTTGCTGCTGGAAATAGGTACCTACTGCAAAAAATTTCATATAAGTACATTTAAAATATTGAAAAAATAAAGAAACCATTATGTCGTTAAAAAACATTAAAATATTTTCCAATTTAAGATCAACCGTGAAGCTCGGTTTCGATTCCCGACGGAGCCAGGCATTTGTGTGATGAACATTTAGATATCTGCATTTCCGGGTCTGCGTGTTGATTAAATTTATTCTGGTATCTATTTAAGTATTTATATGTATTAAAATCGTTGACTAACACTCATAACACAAACACATAATTTGCTAACTTTTAAGGTTAAGAAAATATGCAATTTATAACTAGCATTTTTATTTCTGATCTCCGTATTCAAGAAAACGCGTTAAAAGAAGAAATTAGCCTCTTAAATAACTCTACGCTTCGAGAAGTTATTTTTTAAAATATGTTGTGTAAAACTTGGATGTCGCAACAATTTCTGAAAAAAAATTAAGTTCGTGTAAGTTATGTTAACGCGAATATGTATCGGACCGCTATACTATGGAGGCGATTAAGTGTATATATTTTTTAACAGACTTCGAAAAAAAGAGGTTTCTTAATTCCACCGTATGTATGTTTATTAAAATATGATAAAATGTGTAATTTTGAAAAATTCGGATTTCCAATACAACAAACTTTACTTAACACTTTCAAAAAATTAACAAAAAATAAAAAAAGTTCAAAGTAGTCAAAAATTATAGGCCACACCGTCACACTCGTTAATAGGTTGTGAAAAAAAAATACAAAACTTGTGTAACTTTTTAAAAACTGAAGATAACAATATACAGTTTAACGCAACTGTCATTTAAAAAAATAAAAAAATAATTTTGCTATGATTTTTATTCCCCCAAATCATATGACACTAGTTGTTATTAATATTATACCTTATATCTGAATGTCTTTAGACTTACTTTCAAATTATACGGGTTATAATTTTTCAAGTAAACGTTATACAAATTCATGTTCGCTATGTATGTATGGAAGTCCCGCCTCTTATTACGTATTATTACGTATATACTCTTTGACAATATATTTCCGTCGAACCGTTATTCTTTGAAACCTTGTAATTTCTTATTGATTTAAGGCATAGGGAATATATTTATCACCACACATTTTTAGAACAAATAATGTATTTGAATTTTTTTGTTAGTTTTAGACAGGCTATTTTTAATAGGTCCCTATTTTAAATTAACAGTTAATGACATAAATATTTTTTTGTTGAAATTGATGTTATTTGTTTATAACAGTTGACCAAAATATGTAAATTACTTTAATTATAATTCACAATTAGTGATCTTAAGTTAAATTTGAGATATTAGAATTTGGTTGGCCTCAAAAATGCTATGTTTAATAGTAAAAAAGTATCTTCACGCCCATATCCCCGAAGAGGTAGGCAGAGGTACAACCAAGGCACCCACGACTAGCCGAAGACACTAAGTCCCACAATGTGATAGGTGGCAAGCCTATCGCCAACCGGGCACATTTCCAATCCCGACCAACATTTTTATTTATTAGAAAATTGGAAAAATCCAATTTTTTTTGTTGGCCGACCCGGGATTCGAACCCGGGACCTCATGCAGTCAAGTCCAACAACTGAACCGCTAGACCACAGAGGCGATACTTTATATGTTTAATAAAAATTATAATATGAATTATTATGATATGAATCCCACTTTGTCTCAAGTTTGAGTTCAATCGAGTTTTACCCCGCATTGGTTCAGAGCCCTTACCATGAGTTTACGGCTTCAAGTTTATTATACTCGCTACTGTCTCTGTAAATTATTTGTATCAAAACCTTGAACAGCGCCTCTATCGATAACTAAGAGAAATACATTCTTAGACCAAAAGTGTCACAGATTTCGACACGTAACTTACCGAACGTAATTTATACCAACTCTTGGTGAAGGCTCAGGTCTTCTATGTAGAATAAATCATCTGCCTTTCTACAATAGAGCAAATGACTAACGGGTCATTGCGAACAAGATCACTGATAGTAGGCTAGTAGTGATGTGCTGGAACTTGTCAGGGTAAGGATCCACTGCCTTGCCTATTCCTTTTGCCCATAATGACAGTGTCATGTTCTGTTTCGAAGAGTAGGGAAGACAGTCGACTTGCAAATTGGGCTTAAATACCTACTTCGGCCACAATACAACATCTATGGTGTCTACATTTCACGGTTTTCCTCTTAATAATTAGGAGCCGTTTATTGATTGCTACTTTACAAAAAAAAAGTACGTGCCCCCCCTGACACGAAGGCTGGATCCGCTCTTGCAGACTCAAATATATGTTTCACTGTTCAGACCACAGAGCAACAGCATTCCTGACGGAGAGTCAGACACATTTTTGGTCGGAAGAGACGACGCCTTAAGTGAACGACTCTGTAGGGTTACTCTTGCAACTCGATTCATGCAATATTGGGATTTGGAATCGGTTATGTCATTTTAGGTACTCTAGAACACAATAGCGAATATTTGACATTTAGTTATTAGCAAACTAGCGGCCCGCACCGGCTTCGCACGGTTATGAAATATACATATAAACCTTCCTCTTCAATCACTTTATCTATTAAAAAACCGCATCAAAATCTGTTGCGTAATTTTAAAGATTTAAGCATACAAAGGGATATAGGGACAGAGGAAGCGACTTTGTTTTATAGTTTAATACCTACTATAAGTACTATGTAGTGATAGAAAATATTTATTTTACCGGATTCGTTGAATTTAATTTAAGAGCACCTAAAATGACATACCCGAGTCCAATATCCAATTTTAATGAAATCGAGATTCAAGAATAGCCCTACTAATTGATCGCTTTTAACCTTTGGCTGGGCTCAGTTACTAATAGTTATAATTAACTTATCGAATGTTACCATAAGTTATAACCTAAATTATATGATTGAAAAAATCTTTCTCAAACCTGTTTTTTTTAAATTAACAACTATAATGGGCTTTCTCTGAGGTCGATAAAACGCCTATTAATGTCAATAAAAATATGATGTGGTTTTAGGCTGTGGTGTTGTTTCTTTTGGTAAAAAGTTTTTGTCTAAAGCCTCAAATTATTTTGTAGAAACTACAAGGTAAGTAAAGAAAAAAAACTGCCCTGATGTTGTGAAACTCCGGTTCGAATCCTGCTAGCAGCATGCATTTTTGTGATGATTTTTTTCATGGATGAAGTGTTATTTTTTGAAATCCGTTAACATTTTTGTTTATGAGTAAATTTGTCTGCTTGTTTGCCTTCCAATATTATAAAAACAAATTTAAAAAAGTAAATATTTTGTCGATGTAATCAAAATTGCTTCGCCTGTCAAGTGCCACTGGAACGTGGAAGAGTTTCGTATATTAGTATTATGCGCATTTGAATCCAGTTAATGAATTATTATTTACCATACTCATGCTTATTTTAAAATTTTGTTATTTTCGCAAATCGCCTCAAACCGTTGCAGGTACAAACGAAGTTTTGGTGTCAATTTAGTTTTTTTTTTTATGATATTGGAAGGCAAACAAGCAGACGGGTTTCCTAAAGTTAAGTAATTCACGCCGCCTAGAGACACCAAAGATGGTAATGGTGAGTTGCCAACCTGAGGCCGGGATGTTAGGCCTCGAGCAAAAGTAAGTTTACCGGCTACCTTACCCTCCGAATCGGAACACGTCTTGACGTTATGGCGGCTGAAATAGGTAAGGCGGTGGGGTAAATCTGGGCGAGTCGCTGCTAACGTCTACCACCTAGTCAGATGTCACGGTGTTATTGACGGTGAGCCTATGCTCCCCTTTTACGAGCTGCCTGGAAAGAAGGCAGATGGTCCATTCTACAAAGAAGCCCGGACCAACACGGTAAATAATAATAAAAACTAATAATAGGTTTCTAAATATATTTAAATTGAGTAACAATTATCAATATCCTTTAGGTACCTACGTCCTACACCGGTACGGTTTCAAAAAAATTCAAGCACATTGAGAACTTTAATCGAGAACTTTGCCCAAACTTTTTGAGTTATAGTAAAACAATGTAAGTACGTTCACGTGATTGTTTGTGGGAAGAGTTATCCGATTCTCAAGTTGGGCAACTGTATTTTGAATTTTCTTATGAAAACAACAAAAACATTTTAGTGAGAGCCCGGTAACTATACGTTTTTGTATCTATGTATGCATTAGTGTATTTAAATTCCCTATTTATTGTATTTTTTCAATTGAGTGGATTTTGTTTCAAAGCAAATTTTTTATAGTTTTTTTTTCACTTGCTGAATTTTTAAATTCAGATGTAGCGGGAGTAAGAATAAAGAGACGAAAAACGTATAAGTATAAACTATAAATGATCAAAGGAACCCAAAAACTATTATAATGCCTATTCAATGATATAAACTCGACATGCCTACTTACTTATTTCATATTTGATTTATTTGTTGCTGTAGTGAATCTTGATTATCGTACTGCCTTTAGTGGCACTCGCCAGGTAAAGACAAATTGATTGACCGGTGTTACCAACTCCTAAACGAATATAGCTCTAAAGTTAGCATTAAATGGCCCTAAATAACCCTAAGTGCAAAATTAAACGCCCCAAAAAAGCCCTTATCAACAAAGACTTTATTCTAAGAGTTTCCCGTTTTATAAATATTATTATAACGATGTTTAACATACCTCATAACAAAATTTGACTAGTAACGATTTTCCCCCGTGTTGGTCCGAGCTCCTTTGCAGAATCCATCCATTAGTCTGCCTTCGTGCTCGGCAACTCGTCAAAGGCGAGCATATGATTACCTTCACTACTACCTTGACATCCTACTTAGTGGTAGAGTTTCGCAACAACTCGCCCGGATTGGTACCACCGCCTTGCCTATTCCTGCCGCCATAACATAAGCGCTTACCGTTGATGTGTTTCAGGAAATCCTTCTTAACATCAGGAAATCCATGTGCTTCTTTGCCTTCCTATATAACATAAAAAATAAAACTTACTTCTGATCGAGGCCTAACATCCCGGCTTTAAGGTGGCAATGCACCTTTGGTGTCTCCAGGTGGCGTGAATTTCTTACCATCAGAAAATTCATTGCTTTTTTGCCTTCCAATATCAATAAAAACGAAAGAAATCTTTACTCAAATAATAATATACATTACTACTATAATATCGTAAAAAAACAAGGGTGTTTTGGCGCTTACGTGAAAAAGGATGGTCGTAGATTTTTCGTAATGAATGAACTTTGTGTTAATTATGATTAAAATTGGTTAGTTTTAGTGGTAATACGTTCAATTGTCAATTCAATTGTTCAATTGTTGTCAAAGTGCACAAGTGAAATAATTATGAAGACATTAGTGTATCCTGTATTTCCTCGTTGCCGCCAAATCCCACAAAATGAGATTAAGTAAGGAAGGAACCGCTATAATGGAACTTAACAAGTGAATTAAATGTTCAGTTAATACCTTTTTTTTCTTTCTTTAGGTTTTGGCCTTCACATTAGTATTTAGCCATTAGTCAAGTAGAAATTTGCATCAAATTTTATATCAATTATAATTAATCATCAGTCATAAGTCGTCAGTAAGTCATGTCAGGCTCTTGGGTAAAGTGTTTTTTTTTGTATTGTTTTTGTATTTTAATTTAATTTTGCTTAAAGTATGTCTAATATTTATTTTTCTCTTTAGTTTTGTAACGTACAAAGTTGTTGTGTTTTTGCCTTTCATTTTATTTTGTAATTATTCGATTTCCTGTCTTTCCTGGTTGTTTGGTAGAGATTGCTTTGTGTGATTAGACCGCCATTTGTAATTTTTTTGTAATATTTTGTTCTGTATATTATGTTTGTGTTTATATTGTACAATAAATAATAATAATAGTTTATGAATAATAATAATGATTTATTATTATTAAGGCTCTAAAAATAGCCCTAAAGTTTTTTGTGCCCTAAAAAAGGCCCAATATGCATATTTCCGCCCTAAATTTGGGGCTAAAAACCCTAAGTTGGGAAGCATCATTGACGTAAGAATCGGCGTAGTGCAGTTGGGTAAACAGTAAAGCGCATAAATCATAATAGTATAACAAAAGAATAAATAAAATCGAAGAACGCGCTAATGAATTATATCCATTACCACGTTTATACGGTAAAGTGCTTTATTAAGCGATATAAAAGTATCATCCTTTCTCGGATCATGGAGTACTCCCAGCCAATTTTACTACGGTTTAGTAAATTCTTCGTGGATCAAGGTCGGATTTTTTTGATATAAGCTATCAGCGAACTTGCACATGCGTCTCCTGATTTTAAAAGGAAACCGTGGTCTAGAGACACCATAGATGCTAGACCAATCATGCAAGTCTACCCGCTACCCTACCCCCCAGACCGGAACTTGACAGTCCGGTTACCCGGGCAAGCTGCTGAACAGCACTCTACCACCAGTGGTCTCGTTGGTTGGTCTTACGAGCTGCCTGACGGAGAGGCAGATGGTCTGTGCTACTTAGAGGACCTGGACCAACAAGGAGAAAACACGGCTAGTTAATTGTGGTGATAGTGAGAGATGTACGAATAAATAAAAAACTTATTTGTTGTATGACCTAAATACTTAGTATCACTGAAAAACGAATCAGCTTTTTCTGATACTTAACAAAGTTGTTATAACACTTTTAAGGAAATGTAAAGTCCCCTCATCTCTTTATTCTTAAATGCCTCTAATTACTTTAAAATTATGTGAGTATTTGAATTATATAAAAAACAGATATAGACATACACTTTATACCTTTATATTGACCGCCTCGTTGGTTGAGTGGCTAGCGTACGTGCCTAACTACCCCGACCAACCGCGAGGCTCGGGTTCGATTCCCGACGGGGGCAGGCATTTGTGTGTTGAACATTTAGATGTCTGCATTTCCGGGTCTGGGTGTTTATTAAATATATTCTGGTAGGTATCTATTAAAGTATTTCTATGTATTGGTATCGTTGGCTAACACCCATAACAGTATATAATTTGCTAACTTTGGGGTTAGATTCAATTTGTGTAACTTCTTCAGGGATATTTATTTATTTACTATTTTATTTAACTTCACAAACATACACATTTTCGCATTTAAAACATTGATAGGGATCTCTAATATAAATTTTACAATTTTATTTATTCATTTAAAACATCAATTCCCTTGCCAACTGCCTGCCCATTTTAGAACAATCTCATGTTTTACTGCTGCTAGGTTTAATCGGATAATGAAAGTAAAATGAATTACGTCAAGTATTTACAACAAATTATTATTCAATAAGTACGAATACATAAAAACATATTGCGAGCTACCAGTGATGTCTCGTGCTGTTAAACACGCAACAAGTGACATTTTAATTGGAAAATGGGAATCTGTTGCTGCTGAGTGAAAACTTATCACACTACGAATTAAATGGAGATTATCGTATCTAATACAGCCTCTAACACAACGTAATAATGTACGTTTTATACGTAACTGACCTAGTTATAGATGTTGCCGGAGACTTCTCGTATCTATACGGAAATGGAGCTTTGCTAGTTTTATCGGACTTTGGTATTTTGAAAAAAGAAAGCTCGTCTGTATTCATAAAGGTTTATCATAAGTACCTATATGCATATCTCAATGTTATTTAAATGGACACTGACCACTCCTAGCCGATTTTCATAAAATCATTTCTTCGCTCCACTATCCCCGAATAGGTAGGCTAAAGTGTAACCAAGGCACCCACGACTAGCCGAAGACCTAAGACCTAAGTTCCACAATGTGATAGGTGGTCTTTCGCCAACCGGGCACTTATCCAATCCCAAGCAACGTCATTTTTATAAGAAAATTTTGAATATGGACACATTTTGAATAGCCGCGTTAAAAGTTTAGAAAGGAATTAAAAATTTCGCCAAGGGACTTGAATCCTCAGTAGCTCAAATGTTTAGAGCGTTCGTCGACTTGAGACGAAAGATTACAGGTTTAAATCCTGTCTGGGGTGAAATTTCCTTTTTTTAAATTTATAGAAATATACACATTTTCTGATGATCACCCGACCCTGGGATCCACCCGAGACCTCATGAAGTCAAATCTAACGGGACGCTAGACCAGAGAGGCTGTAGGTAGGTAAGTATTCAAATATAAATGACTATATCTATTTCATATCAAAGTACGTGACATTTCAATAATCGGAACCTTCACTCCGAACTCCTCGAAGAGGTAGGCACAAGTAAAACCAGGGCGTACGATTAGCCGAAAATAATTTAAGATAACAAAAATGAAAAAAGCACATTTTGAGTTAACCGACCCGGGTATTGGCCCCGATCTCACATCGTCAACCATAGTCAATTAAGAATAATAAATAAAGACATTTAAGTGAGTGGCACAATAAAGCGTGACGATGTTTGTCCCTTGCCACCCCTTGTGTATGGCCTCCCCTTGCTAGATGGGGCTAAATGGGGCCTCGCGAGTCTTAAAAATATTAGGTATCCACGCCAAACGGAGGCTACGGAGAGCTGTGGATGCCAGTGGATCAATGAAAATACCAAGGTGCCAAGCGCAATATATGTGTGAGTGGGATCTTCTTATATTGGGGTCTATGATTGTCTTTGGGTCACTTAACCAGCTGAGTTTAGGTGTAGAATCACTAAGGCAGTTGCTGCCTATCACCATATATTTTATAAATTTTAAAAAGATGGTAGAAATGGAGCCTTACCTCTGTACGCCCAAGCATGCCCATCAGACAAGTCTTTCAAAAACAAACTCATATCCTTCCAACATTGACCGGCGATACTCAAATGGACACCATTCTTTATTTTAGGCCATACGTAAGATAAAAAAGATGGATCGTAGACATTAAACAAGTTCTCCAAAAGTTCACCGCGTGATTTTCTTAAAATATCGTTTTTGGCGTTGGCGGCATTTTGTCGTTCCGTTTTCGCACAATTTATTAAAATCAAAACAACATAAATAATGAACACTTTCATTTTTCACATAATATGAAGTATTATTTTTCAGTAATATTTGTTTACAAATACAGCCAGTGCGTGCGCGCAGTATCGCGCCGTTACAATAATAAGATAAATTCTCATGCTGCACGCACAATGGCCAATATAAGTCAATAAAAAGAGAGTGTGATTTCTAAATGCCATCAACCGTTTATTTGCAATACTCATGTAGGTACCTACTATAAACGATGCGTCGTTATTGTAATATATGTTTTAAATTATGAACATAAATTAAGCAGACAAGTTAAACCTAAGCTAGAAGTTGACCAGAATAGCTTTATAAGCTTTTGCTCGAGGAAAGATTTAATATTAAAATAATGTACGTATTTTAAAATATTTAGTAAAACAAATCAATTAATGGAAATTTTTCAAAACAGCCTTGAACCTGCGTTTTAAATAAATATTTTTTAAGGTGAAAACTTCCTTTAGCGGCGTTGCGTACTTTTTTGGAATGGGTAAAAACTTCTAAGCTCGCGTCAGGACACGTGACCTGATCGAAAATTGGTAAGACGGCGCAGGGCGCTTGCGCGAATGGTCGAGTCGTCATGTCTGTGTACGATAGCGCAATAAATGAATATTGTATTCTACCACATATACTTTTTACTTTCATATAATATATACTTATAGTACTTTCATACTGATAATTAAAGCAATTCGTGGAAAATTATTCCCTAACCATTCCATCAAAAATGCACAACGTTAATATTCAAGTTTTCACTTCTGAAAGCACTCCCGGAGTCCAACCCGTTTTTTTATGACGTGTCACGGCTCTCGTGATTGTTAGAGATGACCGTAGTGAAGTATAAGCGATATAATATCGATATAATAGCGATAAGTATAAGCGATAGATATAAGCGTTCCATCGCAATTTCGAAGCCTCGTAACTTGGATTTGGATTATATAGCTGTACTTTACAAATAAAATTTTTAGGACGTAATATCTAGAATGAACTCAAAAGGCAGCTCGTAAACAGCGAGCATAGGCTTGCCGTCACTAACACCGTGACATTTGACTAGGTGGTAGAGTTTCGCAGCGACTCACCCGGATTGGTACCACCGACTTACCTATTCCTGCCGCCATAACGTCATGACGTGTTCAGGTTTGGAGGGCAAGGTAGCCGGTAAACTTACTTTTGCTCGAGGCCTAACATCCCGGCCTCTGGTTGGCAACGCACCATTACCGCCTTAGGTGTCTCTAGGCGGCGGGAATTTCTCACCATCAGGAAATCCGTCTGCTTGTTTGCCTTCCAATGTCATAAAAAAAAATTTCGGCACTGACTCACTGATGTTCACCAAAAATCATATGGTACCTACTTCCTAGAAAGCAGATTTGGTAGGGATGCTTAGGTGTATCAGTACACAACAACGAAAAATACACAAGCGGATGGGAGTGTCTCCGAAGGTACAAAATTCGAGGGTACTTCACGAAGTTCTACTAGAAATGTTCCAAGAAGCTGTAATCTATAATATAAAAATGAACCGATAAATGTGTTGGTAAGCGCATAACTTCCGAACGACTGGACCGATTTGGCTAATTCTTTTTTATTGTATTAGTTACTACCAGGAGAAGGTTCGTATGAAGAGAAAAATCGAGAAAGTTGCAGGTAAAATGGGAAAATTAATACTTCATTACTTCCCATACTGAACGGGTGGACCATGCAACAGACTAGTTTATTTTAATACTAGCGTATATACCTTACGAGAAATGAGTAAATCTACCGGTACTACACGACAATGGCGAGCATTGACGTTATAACAGGAGGAATATGTAAAGCGGTGGCACCAATTAGGGGGAGCGTCTACAATGCTTTCTATAGCTAGTAAATTATTACATGTAGTAGTAGTAGTGTCGTAGCCCGTATACGTACGTACGTAAGACGACCAGATGGCTATGAAAAATATACCATAATTTATGTTATGTCGAGCAAAGGTTCTCGCTCGAAACGCACAGAAACAAAAATATTCCTTTAAGACAGAGATTAACAAGTGGAAGCAAACAATATAAATACTCTTTATACACAGGTCGAAATGAGGGTTCTGTTGCGGGGACGGTCTTTCTAACCGTGATTTCGTTTATTCCACCCTGACCCGCAATGTCCCCATTCCATTCATTACCATATTTTTGATAGACAAGCTCACATGAGCTCTCGCATGACGTCGCACATTGCACGAATTAACGTCAAAATAATTATATTTCCAACCACCTACTTCCCGAAGCTTCCCTACATTGATTTTTTTATTCTCCTACTTCAGCCTAAATAGCCTGAATTGGATAATCATAAGCAGATTAGACATGAATTCTTGACAAATACATTTTCACATCATATTGATTTTGTTAGTTTTGAAGCAACTGAGTAAAAAATAATTTTCAACAATTGAATACTTTTACCAGAGGTTCGTAATTATTAATAGTTGTCTGCTTTTACCGCTATTGTGTTAGCGCTCGTTCATGTTCTGCTCAAGGGTAGGGGTAGCTATTAGTATTGCATGTGTGACCAAAGAATCCGGCAAAAATATAGCGAAGCATCAGTAGCATCTATGGTGTCTACAGGAGACTATCGCCCTCTGCCATCAAGACAGCTGTCTGCATATCCTTTAACAGAAAAACACAGAAAGCTCTAACAAGGTCAGGTGCGATGACTTTGTATATCTTAAGAGCTATAAGTATGTATACTTACTTCCTTCCACAGTAATAAAAGAATTATTATCAACATGTCAACGGTAGCATATATTGAGAACTCCTAGAGCAGAGGTTCCCAAACTTATTTCATGTAACGCCCACTTTGAAAATCAGTTGTTTTGTAGCGCCCCCCCCCCTCGTTTTTTTCTTGTCAATAACATATTTGTTGCGCCTAGTTTAAAAAAAAACATTTTTTTCAAGATTTATACCGCCCCCCTCTAGGCTTCCAGCGCCCACAAGGGAGCGTTATCGCCCACTTTGGGAAAGGCTGTCCTAGAGATTTCCATCGATTTGGAGACGCGTAATGTGCAATGGAATAGCTCAAATCATAGTTTGTTTTTCTCGGCTCGGCTGAGGCTCTTGATCAGATTAGCGCCCCAGCTCTTGCCAACAGCAATCATCATGTATTTATTATCTATGGTAATCATCTTCAGGCGCCGTGTGTACACGTTTCTTAGAATCAAGAAACCCATGGTAGATAATCATAAATATTTTGATCCCCCAAACTTAATTCGTCGTGTATTACTTACATTTATACATATCTGAAACATTGTGTTTTACCTCTATACATTAATAGTAAATGTTAGTTAGTTTCCGAGTGGCATTTATACGTGAAATGGTTTCTCGCATCTCAAATATGAGCTAGTCATAGGGTCTAGTCATGAACCTACCTACCATAAAATTTAAGATATCATGAGTGAAATAAAACAACATAAAAAATGTTAGTATTTGTTTATTTATACTTGTCAAAAAGACATTATTATTACTCATGTACTTAGTAAATAAAATTAGCTAGATTTGATACTGTAACATGTCACTCTAGTCTCCGCGGACGCACACAGACGCACACACACGCACACAACACAGACGCCGCTCGGGCGCGTTACATTTGCCGCAGCCTCTTGTTCGGCCGCTGCCCGTCGTTCATGAACCCGCCCTGCTGGAACAAAGTACACAACGTCATATACCTTTCGAGGGTGTACACACTGCGCCCTAACTAGCCAGCCTCTTGGACAAACAAAATACTATACAGGTAAATTTTACCGACTGTACCTTCATTTACGCAGTAAATGGGTCTCGAACATTGAAATGACATCAAGGTGTTAATATTCAATAGTCTGTGACTCTAAAATATGATTATTAGTACACAATAAAGATATGCAAGCAATCGAACGGTCTAGTGATGATAGTATGTGAATGAAAAATTATAGATATATAAAAAGGTATTTTACGCTCAAACTGCGAACGATTGTTGAAGCAGGATGTTGAGTCGCCGGATTCAAATTAGGTAAGTCATTTCGCTTTAAAATGTCACGGCGGTCTGTGAGACCGCGCGTCCACGTTTTCCATATAAAAATAAAAAAATTATTTTATTTATTTTAGGTTATTTTTGATGAAAATAAAATAAATGTTTATACTCTGTAAAAGAGTAGTTTTTCTAAAGAAATTGGCACGATCCACAAATGAAAACACGCAATGTAAGTCAAAATGTACCAAAGGAGTTACACTTGACTCTGAAGCGAATATTAGGAGCAGTCACGACGCCGAAAGAACTTCCTATTCAGGTGATTGAATTTAAGCGACAAATATGCAGACTCTGTCCACCAAAACTAAAAAGGAAGACTAACTACGCTTGTGTTAGTTGTAAACAGGCAATATGCCTACAGTGTTCCAAGGCTTTGTGCAATAAATTGTACACATATTGAACCATTGTTAGAATTTTTATGTTCTATTATGATAAGTATTTTGTTTGTTTTTTATGTTCGTTATACTTTAAACTTAAAGATTATTACATTGATGTTTGCTAAAACTTTGGTTAATATAAGAGTTTGCTCCTAAAAGTGATCTCAGGTAAATTTTGACTGAAAATTGCCTTATAAGGTTTACTTGCTGTATAACATAAGAAAATAAATAAAAAAAAGATTGTGTGTACTCATGTACGCACGTAAGAAGTTATAATTCTTTGGCGTAACAATCCAAAAATACCAAATAAAAAGGTTCGCAACTAACTTTAGAGTGTTGCTTTTTTTCTGTCGGTAGCAACTAACTTCAGACTGTCACATTTATCTGTGGGTGTGCGCGCTTATCGTAAAAATTCACTCCAACATTTTTCCCAATCGCGCAATTCCCAATCCATAATTTTAATTTGGTATCCCCAGAAAATAATAAAATATTTATCTGTATAGTTAAAGTAAGTTTTTTACATAAATTAGTCCTAGAAAGATAGCGGTCTGTGAGACCGCGCGTCCATATTAGTATGATAAGAATATGACGTCCACAGTTAAAGGTTAATAAAACTTTGATGAAGACATCAGCGCGAGTGATAAATTAGGACATTAACAATATACATTTGATCATTTAATTCCATTAGCTATCGACTGGGTCTCAGTATCTATATAAATGGCGTATAATTAACATTGATTCTTTAAATAAAACAGGCTAATAGGTTGAAACTAATCTGACCCGATGTACGGCAATCATCTAATCACACACGATTTATAAATACGGTATTTGGTAAACATAAACCGGTTATAGAAAAGTTGTTTTGTAAATATCGCCTCTGTGGTCTAGCGGTCCGGGTGTTGGATTTGACTACATGAGGTCCCGGGTTCGGATCCCGGGTCGACCAACAAAAAGAAAATTGGATTTTTCCAATTTTCTAATAAAAAAAAGTGTTGGTCGGTATTGGAAATGTGCCCGGTTGGCGATAGGCTTGCCACCTATCACATTGTGGGACTTAGTGTCTTCGACTAGTCGTGGGTGCCTTGGTTGTACCTCTGCCTACCTCTTCGGGGATATGGGCGTGACGATACTTGTTTTGTAAATAGAAATATTATTTAGTTTTTTCAGTGTTTAACGTGTCATTAACGAAATAAATCGAAGGGGAAAGGTAAACAATTTACTTAATTTCAAATACCAGTATTAAGACAATGTGCTACTGAAAAAAAAATTAACGTATTATTAAGTAACATTTTCATTTTTAAAATAAAATTATAAAAATTTGTAACGCGCAAATTGTATTGGAAATAAATTTAAAATTATTTCATTTAGTAGTTACCTGCACCATCCAATTTGAATACAAAAGTACTTTCTTACATTACAATACAGACAATACAAAAAGAATAATATATACTTAAACAAACCACGATATCAATTTAAAGCTTGGAGTACTTGAGTCTATATTTATTAATAAAAAAATAACAAATATAATAAAAATCAAATACTTAATGCGTCGGTTCTAATCGAATTGATTTATTTAAAACATTAAAACGTATTGTAACGAACATCGTCCTGCCAAACTTAGCCTGCCAAAGTAAACAATCGAATTGAAAAAAAAGATGTTCACGCTCGTATCCCTGAAGTGGTAGGCAGAAGTACAACCAGGGCACCGACGACTAGCCAAAGATACTGTCTCACAATGTGATAGGCGGAAAACCTATGCCAAACCGGGCGGTGCAGTCCCGGGAACATTATAGAAAATTGAAAAATTACATTTTTTTGCTTGGCTGACCAGGGACCCGGGACTTCATGAAATCAAGTCCAACACCGGACCGCTAGACCACGGAGGGTATAATAGAATTGAGTTCAACATTTAATTTGGATTGCGCAGAAACTAAAGTTATCGTGTGATGTTTAGTTTGATTTTAAGTTGTTTACACTTAAGGTAAATCTTAAGAGATTATACAAAAACACTTCTGGAAAATACATTATTTTATGAACGGATCGGCGACGGGATTAAGTTTAGTTAGTATACGAGACGATAAGGACAAGTGAAAAGGAGTCTAACAAATTATTGTACGATATTAATGTGAATTAGCTTAGTGATTTGGTTTCGACATTTGTAATCAGTTGTAGTTTGAATGCAGGTAAGTACTGCGCGTGTGAGAACCCGTCACAGAAGTTTGTTTTCACTTTAAGTTTGAAAAAAAGGCAATTGAGTTGCAACTGGCATATTGGTAACGTTAAATTAATAAGCAAACGATTATTTTAGAACTGCTAATATTTAAAATTTCAAAAACTATGATAACATAACCTAAAAAGTATTTTCTATGTTGAGCTTAAAAATGTTTTTTTAATTGACGTAATTTTTTTGCTTTCTGTATTCTTAATTCGATGATTAAATGCTGTTATATCTAGTAACTGTACTAACAGCCCAAATTTAAGAAAATCATACATATTGTATATAGGTAGGCTCAATTGAGATTGTAATTTTTCATTACAAATATTTTATTTGTAAATAAATCGCTCGGGTATTAACCGACGGTGGTATTTAGTCTCCAAAACCGACGTGATTTTATGAAAAGAGTTATGAATGTGAAAGAAGCTAGGCAGGTCTGCAAGGATGGCGACATTGGGCATTCGATACTCATTGCTTAACCCGAAAGGGAATTGGGGTCAAGAAATATAATGTAAATAAGTATATAAGAAAGTTTGATATAACTTTGCACATTTATAAAAAATAAATTTTAAGCCAAATTACACATGTCAAACATAGCACAATTTGCAACACATACACAACACTGAGTCAACATGCATTACGATTTATGATATTAGTAACAGCAAGCTTGCGAAAGATCAGAATAATAATTACACACAAGTAATAGACATGGAATCGTATATTTCGAAAAATATTACAGTAAATCACATTTTTTATGACACCCCCACAAAATTAGAGAACGTTAATAAAATATAATCTGTAAAAACACAGGGTTGTTTTAATCAATTAAGAATTTCACAGGGCCACTATCATGACAAACACCAAGTTTAGTTCGATGTTTTGTTCATACAATTATATACTCGTAAAATATTTTATTTTTAAAGGGGCCGCACTAACTGTGATGAATGCATCGGCAATCAGCGTATTAACTACAGATTATAGACTTACAAATTATCAGATAATAAGTACGAAATAAAAAAAAAACATATTTTAAACATGCGATATGTTTGTGGTCTAGCGGTCCGGGTGTTGGACTTGACTGCATGAGGTCCCGGGTTCTAATCCCGGGTCGGCCAACAAAAAAAAATTTTGTTCGGGATTGGAAATGTGCCCGGTTGGCGATAGGCTTGCCACCTATCACATTGTGGGACTTAGTGCCTTCGGCTAGTCGTGGGTGCCTTGGTTGTACCTCTGCCTACACCTTCGGGGATATGGGTGTGAAGATACTTAAACATATCAATAATAAAGGCAATAGTATGACAAAAGTTGGGGTCTAAAAAGATAATAAGTAATATGTTCTTGCGAAATTATTAATAAATTACTAATGACCCAGTATATTAATGCGTAATAAAACAAGTCTGAAGTTACCTGCGCTTCTTGGTAATCTATTTTCAACTACAGGTAGGTCTGAAAAGAATGCACAGAATTATTCCACTGCAAAGTTTCGTGTGCCAGCAAGGCTGTAACTGCATTTCTTTGCGCATATTCTGTGCACTCATTTCTTAATTTTATGAACATGCAAAATTAAAATATGAAAACATGTTTCGCAAAAAAATACAGCTTATAATACAAAGGTCAAAGCCCAAAGCGAACAGCGTGAATGTAATGATAATTATTTTTTAGGACCGTAAAACACAATATGTTGTACATATATTTTTGTTTTTATCAATGGAGTCCACCTAGAAAACTGTCTCATAAAGAGCAGTAACGAGTCTAGGACCATTCATAATAAACATAAGTGTGTGGTCAATTAAATTTTAAAGTTACTTGAAAAAAGCTTATAGTAACCTGGCTTGTTTTCCGTTGAAAATGATGTACAATGAGAACAGTTCGAGATGATCCCGCAGAATCCACGTAGATTGTGCGGGCTGTAGGTAGTATCTCTCTCCAAACCACAAATGGATTCCACGAGTGTGTAGTATCGAGAGAATACGTTTTTTAACACTTGTACCAGTTTACCTTGCGCTCAGAAAGTGTTGCTCTTACGAATGTCTGAAAATGACTATTGTTCCTCGACTTCCATTTATCTTTCATATTTATCGGCACGTCCCATGAAGGGTTGCGGCGGCAGCTGGTGCGGGAGGAGTGTTAGTGTATGTGTCCGGTACGTGTGTGTGTGTGTCCGTCGAGTGGCAGTGTGTGTACTGACCGGACGCCCCATGAAGGGTTGCGGCGGCAGCTGGTGCGGGAGGAGTGTTAGTGTATGTGTCCGGTACGTGTGTGTGTGTCCGTCGAGTGGCAGTGTGTGTACTGACCGGACGTCCCATGAAGGGTTGCGGCGGCAGCTGGTGCGGCGGGTAGGTGGCGGGCGCGAACCCTCCGCGCGGGAAGGCTCCGCCACGGCCAGAGAAACCGCGACCGCCTCGACCTGCACATAAACATTCAAAATCAAAAAGGCCATAATTTTAACCAATTTATAAGAAATTACTTGCGTTTGTTTTATCGAAATAAATAACCAATCAATTTTGTTTCTACTTTCCATCATCTTTAGTTATGTATGATTGAAAGGCAAACGAACAGATAGATTTCCTGATAGCTAGAAATTGACTAATATCGCTATAACAATATACCAGTCAATTGTATATTCGAAATTGAGGCTACGTTGTTAAGCATGGTGTGTAATAAAATAAAACAAAATCAAAAAATAACCTCAAAACCTCTAAATAGATGGTGGTCTAATAGTGGCGATGTGGGGGTGAGTTGATGTACCCCGATACATACCCCGATAGTTGCCCCTGGCATTGTAGGCGTTAGCGTTGGCGCCGCCGCGCTGGCGGAAGTTGTTGGCGCGCGCGCTCCCGCCCGCGGCGTTGGCGGCCGGCGTGTTGCCCGCGCCGCCGCCAGACCGGTTCTGTTGCGTGTTCTGACGCTTGTTCTGTACAACACAAACATTGCCCAATTTATGCCCCTATAAATATATTGCAAAGTTTTTATGATACATTAGCGAGGCGGCCCAGATTCGATCGGGGATAGATCGTGTATATAATAAATAGTAAAAAGTACTATAAATAAACGATTATGTCTATCATAAAATCAAATCTAAGCAAATTCAAAAATAAAAAAAAATGTATAGTGGTTTATACATGCATCCAGTTATCAAATCTTGCTATTTTCATTTTTCGGTTAATTCTCCCTAAACAGAAAGTCTTGGCTAAGATATCTATAATAATTTGCTCAATAATTTTTAATTTTGAATGCTGTGCAGCAACTTTCCGCCATACTGACTGTCATGTTAAGGCCCAGAGGGTAGGATAGCAGGTAGACTTGCACAATTAGTCTAACATCCTGGTTACAGAACAGCGACGCACCCCCAAAATCAGTAGTGTTTAGAAGCTACGGTTATCTCTTACTATCAGTAGAGCCGTGTGCTTGTTAATTAGATCTTATTGAGCATATGAAAGTTTTAAAATAACTAGTATTTAGTAGAGGTTGATGCTCTATTGGACATATTTATCAGATTTAAAATAAACTTTTTTTTAAAAGTTAGAATAGATTTAGTAAATTATCCTTAAAGACACATAACTGGTACACAATCCCCTAACACATAAATAATTTATAACTCAAAACGTTTTGGCAACTATCAAAACAGCAACCAATTGGATTGAACTTTTCTAAGATTTCAAACAAATTTTATTACATTTCAACAAAGTAGCTTTAACTAATTACACATTAACTACTTCACCAATGATTTTATGTGTATATTTTTAAAACGGTACATGTATATCCATTCAAAAATATTTTATCACAAACAGAAAGACAGACACGGCTGGGTACTTTGTTTAATAATGTGTACTGATACATTACAATTATGTTAGTTTGTTTTCATTAGGAACACATATTATCATGATTCAGTATAAAAATATTAAATGATATGGTCTATCCTAGACCACAAACACTAAAATTACACATAATCAATACTTCGAATCCTGAATTTGCCAATTATTATACAAATTCATATTGCGATGAAATAAAATTTTATTAGTCTAAAAATCTATCTTAAAATTTAAGTAAATATGTTTTACCTTGTTAGTATTGGCTGTATGCGCCTTCTGTTCCTCCTCGTCCCTGTACTTGGAAACAGTGACAAGGAAGCCGTTGATGCGCAGCTCGCGGTCCAGCTTCAGGGCTTTTTCAACAGACTCCTTTTCCGTGAACGTCACTCTCACTGTAATCAACATAAATCAAACTTAAGTCACAGATTTAAACGAATATACCATTAGTCCTGTTAATTTTGATATCCGAGGTATAAAAGTCGTTTTGCATATATTTTGTATCAAGCAACGTCCACTGTGCCGAGGCGCATAATTTTTCCGCGGCGGATTACCGCGAAACACCCCGCGCCGCATTACCTGATGCGGCCTACAATGACCGAAAAACACGATATCACTATCAAGAATAGAGCACTCATGGCATTTTACCTTGAGCGGTTTCGTGTGACAACCACTGATACCGCGAGGCAACCCGTAATGTATAAATCCAATTCGCGAACTAAAATCGCGCTACTTGTCTACTGGCATTAATGAAATAACCTAGAGTATTTTACATGCATGATTAAAACAAAATTTGGTTAGGCATACATTTTTATAATAAAATAAAAACTGTATTATAGTGTAGCGATTCTTTGACTTATTAGAAATTAACAGTCGTAATTAGCAACAAATAAAGTAATGTTAAACAGGTTTCAGAGTCCCATCTAAAATCAAAGTATCTTCACGACCATATCCCCAAAGAGTTACGCAGAGGCATAACCAAGGGCACAAACAGATGCATAACCCACGTCTAGCCGAAGACACTTAAGTCCCACAACGCAGGGGTGGAAACTGATTCGATGGTCAAAAATACTGATTTTACTGACTAAATCTCTAAAATACTTACTCGGTCAAATCAACATCGAATTAAAAATGTTAGTATCTGTTAGTTACGTAAGATATTATGGTACGTAAGATATCTTATATATACAAAAATCTTGTGTCACGATGTATGTTGCCGATAAACTCCAAAACTACTAAACCGATTTCAATCAAATTTCACATGTACCCGTATTTTGGTCTAACTTAAAAGATAGGATATTTGTCATCTCAATTATTTACTTATGTCGTTTCCCACGATTTAGAATTCGGGGTAAGATGCGACAAAAATTCTCACTTTCCCCCATTCGGGGGAAACTGGGATTAAAATCGTCCCATCTTCCCCCGAAATATTATTTAATGTATATATCCTTTTCGCGAACTCAAATCGCGCTACTTGTCTACTGGTATTAATGACATAAACTTAAGTAGTTTACAATAATGATTAAAACCAAGTTTGTTTAGGTATATATTTTTATAATAAAAAATGTATTTTCCATTTTGATAGTGTAGCGACTGTTTCACTTATTAGAAATTAACAGTTGTAACTAGCAACAAATAAAGTAATGTTAAACAGGTTTCAGCGTTTTATTTTAAATTAGTCTATGATTTATCAAAAAAAGTTCAGAATTTCATTTTTTATTCAGTCAAAGTTAAAACCTTCGATACCTGAATAGCGTTAAAAACACATACTCACATATCTTGTACTTTGTCTTGCTGAACTCGTGTATATGGGCAACTTCGCCGCAAGGCGCGAACAGATTACGGACGTACTCTGTGCTCGCCTCATAGGGCACACCCACCAAGACGGCTGTCTCGGCGCGCGACTCCACCGCCACTGAGATGCGAGTGCCGTCCAATATAGTACCCTCTTCCGTCAGCGCCTGTACATTACAAACATATACAACCCAGCCCCGTCATCCCCACGTCGATGCCCTCCTTCAAGATTCACCTGCATTATTCCTTGAACATTCGAGCCCCTTTATAACCAACATCAATCACCTATGCATATTGTCTTAAAAAATTGCTATTGATTAATCCTTTATAAATTACTAGCCAACCCGTAATAAACTTCGTATCGCTTGACAATAACAGCTACTAAAATTTTATATGTATTTATATATTTTCAAAAGAACAATATTCATTTTAAAAAAAAGTGTAAATATAAGGGAACAAAACAGTCAGCTGTGCATGTGTCTCGTCAGCACAGATAAGATACTCCTTCAAAGGCCAAAATATACGTTTTTAAAATTCCCCAAACGCCTTATAGACCCAATTTTTTAAATATATTAATAAACCGTATAAATTTAAAATGTGTTAAAAACAACTCAATATAGGTCTTAATATAATGCTTAAGATTGATTTCTCCTCAAATCAACCTCGTACAAATATTATTAAAAAAAAAGTATCTTCACGCCCATATCTCAAAAGAGGTAGGCAGAGGCACAACCAGGGCACCCACGACTAGCCGAAGACACTAAGTCCCACAATGTGATAGGTGGCAAAGCCTATCGCCAACCGTGCACATTTCCAATTCCGAGCAACATTTTTTTTCATTAGAAAATTGGAAAAACCCAATTTTCTTTTTGTTGAACGACCCGGGATTCGAACCAGGGACCTCATGCAGTCAAGTCCAACAACTGAACCGCTAGACCACAAATATTATTAAACAAAAAATCGTGGAAAAAAAAGCAAGCCCGCTTAAAAGAGGGAAAAAACTTAAAAAGAGCTTATTTCTTCTCAGAAGCCGAGTTCCAATCCGGTGGTAGATTTTTTACATACATATGTATATGTAATATAAAATATACATATGTATATATAAATGCAATTTGACGGATATATAAACGGTAATTATATGGACGCGTAACAAATACCCATTATATGATCTACATAACTAATTTCAATTTAAATTCCAGACCTTAAAACATAACTATTGCTTAAAAAGTTCTATCTTATTTCGGCTACTACAAAAATAATGCAAATAAACAAGTAACAAAATCCAGTTTGATAAAAATTAGACGATTATAATATTTTGTTTAACTTAGGAGTTGCTCAAGGTCAGGACATTAACACGCAATCCACCGGTGCTGAGCCGAGGGGCTGCCAGATAACAATCTTCCCCGACTTATATGTGTTAGATGTGATATATTATATATAATTTGTACACTTTACTATTAGATAGTTATTCTAACACATTTTATTTTGATTGATCTTTCAAAGTCGGCCTGATTAATCGTAGTTATTAAAATCGTATCAAGAGTGAAATTGTCTCATGGACTTAAACAAAGGTGACAGCCGTCTGGACATACCACCTGGCCCGATTTTTTAAATGGGGAAAGTTTGGGAAGAATGACCTTTCTGCACTAGCCCAGTGCAGAAAGGTCAACGGCCTACGACAAAATTTGCGACGGACCGGCCCTTGCTTATATGCGGTCAATTGAGCGGCAAAAAGAAGTTCATTGATCTGTACCTACCACTGCCAGACCTACACGCAACAGGAAATTCAGCAAAAAAATCTAACACACATCTTCAGATTTTTTCCTTAAATGTACATATATAAAAGAAAGTCATGTTAGTTCCACTATTTATAACACAATACATTGTAAAATCGGTTAATAGTGTATCTGTTACACGCTTGCAAAAAAATTGATACCTATTCACGAATTTTAAAAACATATCCCATGTAGATTTTTATTAGTACAAAGCTATTCAAGTTATGGTTATGAATACATTGCTTTTTTATAATTTATACATTATTTTCATTTTCGCAATACTGAAAAAGTATTGAAGCGTAACGGGACAATAAAATAAATATTGGTAAACTTAGAAAATATCACTATTTCGATAAAAGGAAACGCAAAATTTAAACATAATTTACAAAAATCGTATATGTAGTGGTTTTAGAATTCCAGGATAATTTATGTCAAATTCGGTAACTCTTGTGAACCGTATTGTACAATTAAATAGCGACTAGAAGGTATTTCGCGTAAACACGTAACGAGATACATCAACGAATCATAAGGTAGAATGTATTATTAAATTCTAACTACACCTCGCCAAGGTCAGTCAATGACCTGCTAATGAATCAAGCATTTTTTATACGCCAATTCACAAAAACCTCCATGTTCAATAATTTATGAGTTTTTTAAAGTACTCTCCATACAATCTGAGAAAAACTTTTACTAAGAAAAATATATTTTTATGAGAGAAGGCGGCGATCAAGCACACTGCTCTCGTGATGATTTTGTAGGTAGCCCAGTTGACCTATGCTCGCTACCTCTTCCGAGATGTCCCGTGCCAGGCAGAGTGGAGGGCAAATGGTTTCTTTTATTCAGCAAACCAGACCCAAGGAAAAGAAAATATCTTTAATCTTATATAAAAAATACTCGTCTCACATTGTTAGTTACCATACTCCTCCGAAACATCTTTATCGATATTCACTAAATTTTATATGCAAATTCAGTAGATCTGAGCTATTATCTATTTATCACAACCCTAAGCGATAAGATCAACCCAATATTTTTACTAAAATTACATTTAAAAAAATAGCAGAATAATGTCTACCGGGTCAGCTAGTAATATGTGGATTAATTAAACATTTTCGAAATTACTAAGCATTTTAAAAATTCTTTCAAAAAAAAACACCAGAGTGTAGAGCTGTGCAGAAACTTGTCTGGATAGAAATCTACAAACCTATTTAGATAGGGAACATATAATATAGGAAATAGGTTGATGACAACTGTAAATTTCTGATATTTGATTGATGAAAATGAAAGCAGAGCTTTCAACTGTCATTGTCACTACCTGAATATCAGCATTAAAATCTGCATCATTTATGTGGATGCTGATGTTAAAACAATGCTAATAATCAGAATCAGCTGGTTTTATAATATTCACAACATCCCTGTTTTGTACTACACATATTTAATTATTTATTGCACTATCATTTAGTATATATTTTTATGATCTGCAACTATTTCTTTTCAATAATATGTAACATTCAATATTATGAAACAATATGTATTATTTCAAAAGACTAGCGTTGCTTATTATCACAGATTATTCATGTGCTATATTTGTTTGTTTAAAGGATGACAATAAAAGTATACTGAAATGTGTCCCAGGCTTAAATATTTTGTCATAGATATCTTGTCCGATTGACAGTTCTTAGAAAATTCAAAAATGCATTTTCATGAAACGAAGCAAAGCACACATTTCTTGGTTTGAATAAAATATTTAATAATTTAGTGCAGGGTTTAGTAAAGGACGAGCAAATTCATTGGATAGCCTAGCTAGTATACCCAACACCATCAATAAAATAGTTGATAACTGCTATACTTCTTTGTTTTATACCACATCAGCAGAGATAATTTCACAAATTTAAAAATAAAAATGGAAAAGAGAACAGGATGACACAGAATGAAAAAAGAAGTGATCATACAAAATTAACAATATTTCAAAGATGTTATATGTTGTCAAAATTGTTTGCATGTGATTCCAATCACTAATTGTCAACTATCTGCATTATCTGGATTATAATTTAAGTGAGGACAGAGGCTTGTTATTTCTTCATGCTCAAACCTCCTCCATTTTATCCTGAATGTTCAATGGATACACTTTTGATACACATAGACAATTATGGTTGAATGATCACTTAAATTTATTTTTACAACAGTTTTAAGACTACCAAGGTATTTTTATTTTAACATTTGCCCTGTGCTTGGGTTAACCATCTTAACCATAAAGAAAGGAATTAAAAATTTCGCCTCAGTAGCTCAAATGGTTAGAGCATTTGTTGGCTTGCAACTAGAGAGTACAGATTTAAATCCTGTCTGGGGCGAAATTTTTTCTTTCTTTAAAATTTGAAGAAATTTAAGAATATCTTTACTCTATGAAATCATTTTTACTACACAGGTGTGCCAGTGTACTACCTAACATTTGTACATACAATAAAGTTTAATGATGATTTGTGATAGTGGAAATGCAGGGTAACAACTTTTTAGAGAGTGCAACACTAAGAATATAAGTACTTGTATCTTATACCATCCCTTACAGTGGCACAATCAAGCACAGTCTATATATTTCTGTCTGCGTTGTCAGTGCTTATCTTCTTGTTTTCTTGTTTCAGTTTACAAGGCAGGGTAGACCTCAATCAGTATACAATGAGTTAATATACCGATAAATTTCAGTCATCAAAAATAGTTTTTAAATATAACCTAACCTATGTAAGCATTTTGTTAACAAGATTTTTATTATCAAGGTTCTACTGAACTTTAAATAGTTTAATACAAATTTATGTTTTATCGTATCATGTAACAGTAAAGTGTTAATACTTTCTACTTAATTAAATAACTCCTTCACCATTTTCCTTTCTTCTTCTTTCCCCATATGCTGGTATCATTTGTAAAAAACAATTCTGCCTTACTCATAACTGTACAAAATTGTTATAGCCTGTTTTTTAATCACGGAGACTAAATTGACATTTTGACTAAATTGACTAAATTGAGATTTTTGCAATTCATAAATAATGACAAGGCATTATCCGAAAATGTTATTAAAATCAATTACCAATTTAAAAAATGTGAATGTGTGTACTTTTAATGAATTAATGCCAAATTATACTATATAAATTTAATAATTTAATAATTTATATAGTATAATTTGGCATTAATTATACTTATAACATAATTGTTATACTCGTAGGTTAATGTTATTTTTAGATTTTCACAAAATCATATAAAAAACCATATGTGTATTTTTAAATACATATATTTGATTAATTAGTCAGGTAACTAAGGTCTGTTTTTTCTTAGGAGTCCAATTTGGTAAACAATAGGGTTGGGAATTGTCAA
Organism: Calephelis virginiensis; assembly: GCA_002245475.1. NCBI lineage: Eukaryota > Metazoa > Arthropoda > Insecta > Lepidoptera > Riodinidae > Calephelis > Calephelis virginiensis. The sequence continues at coordinate 204,546 of NJDC01007639.1, forward strand.
AAGACCAAATGAACAAGAATGACATACTACCGTGAATGAATGATATTTATTGGTCACTACTAGTATAGTAATATAGTAAAAAATAGTGTTATATTCATAGTAATAATATTATATAAGGGAAAGTGTGTTTATTTATCTTTCTTTCTAGCCAAAACATAATGGATAGTGTATATTCGGTAAGAACATAATGAAAGTGGTGAATGACATTTTTTTTGGGAAAACTGGTAATAAAAACCACATTTAAATCACTGTGGTCTGGCGGTTTGGCGTCGGACTTAGCTTCTTGAGGTCCCGAGTTTGATCCCGGGTCGGGCGACAGGGAAATAGTGGAAAGTGTGTGTTTTGAGTTTTCTAATGGAAATGGCGGTGCCCGGGATTGGTCGTGTGCCCGGTTGGTGTTGGTTGTTGTAGTTGTTATTTTATTAGATAAGTAAATGGCACATTACAAAAATATTACGAAAAGTTTTTTCGTGCTTAATACTATATTAGCTTCACATTTTGTACAGGAAGTAAAAAACTGATCGAAAGACCAAGAAAGGTGGCACTACTTTCATTTTAATGGAGAATAAGACACGTTATCTGCATTTTATTGTTTTTGTTTTAGCAAACTACAACAGGACCTGAACTCTTAAACGTCATTGTTTTCTTTTACAAACTTTATTAAGTTTGTAAAAGTAAACAATGACATTTTGACTGTTGTCACTAAGCATTGTTTGTAGAAAAGTTAAAAACTGACCGAAACCTTACTAAAATTTAATGAGTTAAAATGGTAAATCCGAAACAGATTTAGTGTTAAACATTCTGCTTAGAGCGAAAGAATACTTCGAACCATTCATGTTGAATTTAATGAATATGATTGGTGTGAAACTTCAACCTTTTTCTATCATGTGTGGTTTGTTTACATAATCGGAATTAAAAAAAACAGACTATATAAGTTTACATTTGTTTTTATGAAACATCTTGCTATGTTTATTTTTCATTTTGAAACTTATTTCGAATGAATAACTAAAGCAACATTTAATAAATATAAATAAAGATATTCTTCTACTTATTAAAACTATTCCATTACAAAAAAACAAAAAAAAGTCTGTCACAAAGTAAACACAAATCAGTAGCGAAACCAAATGAGGTTAAAAATCCTAACACTTTAACACTCATAATATACAGGCAAGGCCACCAGACAAATAATCTAAAACACCTGACTACTCCTTACAATTAATTACTTGAAGTCGATATATTTTTTTTTTGTTTTTTAAAAGACTGTTATATTATTTTCTGTTAATCAACAGTTAATATCAAATAGATTGCAAAATTATAAATATTTTTTTTTTATATATAATCTAATTTTAAGGTATTTATCTCGAAAAAAGATCTAGTCAATAAAAAGTGATTGATTTTGATTATGATTTTAGTTATTTCTTGGAGTCGATTACTTAAAACCGATTGGAAGCCTTTATTTCGCAAAAAAGTTGCCTTCGACAAAACAACATTTTAAGATTTAAACTGTTTATAAAATAAGTACAAGCTATTTATTTTAATTTCAAAACTGTTTGTCGTTGCAAAAGAATCATTCAATTTACCATTCAAATGCATTCATCATTGCCCATGTCTATAAATTTCATAGACAATCTAAACTTCTATATGTCAAGTTCATATTGTGTTACTTATCTGTGCAAATAGATTTCAATTTCTAAAATAGTTTTGCAAGTTTTATGTGTTAAATTGATGAATTTGAAACAGATTTCAGTGTTAAACATACCGTAACTAAGTTTTAAATATGTAAAACCAATAACATTTAGTTCAGTGCGTGAGGTTAATGTGAAACTTTGATGTTTTTCTATCAAGTGGTGTTTGTTTACTAAATTGGACTTCTAAGGAAAAACAGACTTTACTTAAAAACTCAAAATTAATAATTTATCTAATTAGTAATTGCAAAAAACCCACTTCAATAACATTTTGTCTAAACACACCAAATTTTTATTTTTTTTATGATATTGGAAGGCAAAGAAGCAGACGGATTTCCTGATGGTAAGAAATTCTCGCCGCCTAGAGACACCAAAGGTGGTATTGGCGCGTTGCCAACCTGAGCAAAAGTAACTTTACCGGCTACCTTACCCTCCAAACCGGAACACATCATGACATTATGGCGGAAGGAATAGGTAAGGCGGTGGTACCAATCTGGGTGAATCGCTGTTTGTATCATCAGATTCAAACCTGGTTGATTTTAACCTACTACCTTAGAAATACACTGTTCTAAATAAAAAAGATAATCTTTGAAATTGGTATTGAAATGCCAGAAAAAATGATTGATTAAACATACACAAAAAAAACAAAATGCACTATGGGAGTGCCAAGCTAAAGTGAAAACTTGAATATCAACATTGCGCATTTTTGATATTTTGGAACGGTTAGGGAATAGTTTCACACGAATTGCTTTAATTATCGGTATGAAAGTACTATCATTTATGTGGTAGAATACATACATACATACATACATATCTTCACGCCAAGTCCCTTACGGGGTAGGCACAGAGTATTGAGTGCCAGACCTCACGATTCTGACAAACCTGTCTTGCTTCCTTCACATTCATAACCCTTTTCATACAAACACGCTGGTTTCGGAGACTCTTGACACCACCCTCTGATAATATCCAATTGATCAGATTGTGAAATGTCAGCCTTGGTCTACCCGGGTACCTACATCCATCCACATTCGCATTGTATATCTGCTTTGTCAATCTTTCATCTGTCATTCTTTCCACATGACCAAACCAGAGGAGCATGCCCTTTTGCATTTTAACACCAACACGTGGTAGAATACAATATTCATTTATTGCACTATCGTACACAAACATGACAATGCAACATTCCTGACGTGAGTTTAGAAGTTTTAACCCATTCCAAAAAAGTGTGCAATGCCGCTTAAGAAGTTTTCACTTCAAAAATATAGGACTCAATGAAAAGAAAATGGCATCCTGTGTCCTCATTCAGGTTTGCAGTTTTACAAAAACTCAGGTTTTTCTTTATTTTAAATTGACATCAACTTACGTTTCAAAAAATCATTATCATAGGTCAGCACTACTAAGAAAAATCAAGTACATTATTTGTAAGTTTGACATTTACATCTGCCAATTCAGTCTCTGAGATTAAGAAACACCCTTTAGTTTACTTCTAGTTGAATGCGTGTTTATTCTATTGTAAAACAGAATATTTGAACAGCCAAATGAGTGTTTTATTACAGACCAGCCATTTGAAACATTCAAATAGTCATTCATACTGTTCATAAGAAAATTAAAATAATTTGGAATAGATTCTAGCATCATATCCTCTGAGCTACAGCCCACAAGGATATATTCTAAACTATTTATTTAAAAAATAATGGTAATGTTGTTTACCTTTTCCAGAGAATCTTTGTTTTTGAATTCGACTATAGCCGATAATGTCGGAGTTGTGGTCAGTTCAGTTACAATGATTGGACCACGTCTAAAAAGAAAGAAAATTACTTTTGTTAATACTCCGTTCCAGGCAAGTTCAATGTGCAATTCGCACCAAAGAACTTGTGTGTATAAATTAAAACAATTTCATCACACAGATATTTTAATTTACTACAAATTCAGAATTTGAAAATTTTAATATTAATTAAAATAATTAAAAATTCCGAGACTGATATTTGAATGTTAACAAATACTTTTTGGCATTATTTAAAAGTGTACTTTAATTAATACTCACTTTACATTGATGACTTCTCCATGTTTTGAGAATAACTCTTTAAGTTTTTCTTGATAGTCAAACAGAAAACTGGATGGTAGGTTTTCAACAAGCAGTTTACCAGATTCCACTTTCTCTTCTTTTGGCTCCTCGGATTTAGCCTCATTTTCTTCAGCTTTCTCACCATTTCCCTGTTCCGATACCGCCTCTTCGGTTGTTTTCTCCTCGGTCTGTTCAGACTGGGCTTCACCGTTATTTTCCTCAGTTCCCTCCATTGGTTCAGCAGGCGCAGCCTCTGCAGGGGCGACCTCCTCAGTTTTAGCCTTAGCTGCAGCTTGGTTCTTAGCACCACGACCTTTCTTCGGGGCGACCATTTTCGAGTATTTTTCTGTAAAATTGGACTTTCATTTACTGATGGAATCTATTTCCCGCCATGTTGTTAATTTTCATGGCACCCATTAGTCATGAGATAAAAGATCTATCACAGGCAACGTAAACATATTTAGTTGAAGGTAAACTATATTCATAACCACACCCTATCACAATATCTACAGAACACTATAGAATGCCACTGAATTATCGGTAAACATAAAGTTAACATAGAAGCCCGCCATCACACATGGCGTCGAATGGAAAATTCGTGAAACCTTCATAATAACAGCTATTTGAGATATTTTAAGATCAGTATATACAAACAATACTTACAAAACAACTGTTCAACTTATATTGGACTTGCAAAAACTAATTTTCAAATAAACGACGCCAAACCAAGTAATTACGATTTGCGAATATTAAACACCCGGCATCACGCAAGCGCATCCGCCATTTAATAACAAAGTTGCCATATAACAAAATTACAAAAATCAAAATACGAAAGTCGAAACTGAAGACAGCAGACTAGACGTGAGTCGTTTCATAATTTTCGTGAAACGTAAATAATGCAAAAGAAAAAATGTGTGCGTGTACTAGCGTACACTCGTAAGAAGTGAAACTTCTTTATGACGTTATTTTTCAAAAAATAATTTACTATATGCAACTTTACAGAAATTGGTTAAATAAAGTTAAATTAGATACAGTTTAATTAAAGGCTTTTATTATTATAGACATAAATACAAACTCTACAATTATTTCGAATCACACGTGGTAGATACATACATTTAGTATGGGTAGATATAAGAAAAAGATGGCGAGTAACGGAAAAATGTGACGCGTAACGAAAAAGTTTCACTTCAAAAAACACGAAATGCGTCACTGGTTTTGAAACAAGTGATTTTAGAAACCAGTTTCTTTTTCATTTACGTACAGTGATTTTATTGATTATTAAATTTGATCCACTATACGGCTACTCTCAAAACACGTTAAATCATAGTCACTGTTTTGTAGCATATTGCTACAAAGTTGTAATATAGTTTTATCAACACTGTAAT